>JAJOZX010001273.1:595000-627500 GCA_023014485.1 Bathynomus jamesi | reverse complement strand
CGAGTAGGGAAACAGAGTCCAGAAATGTCTGGAAGTGAAAGAACATGTAGAGCACATCTTATATTCTTATAACATTACTTGTAACACGTGTCTTTTTGCAATAAAAGTTTCCTATGTTTCCGGACTTTTGACTCACCCTGTGAATATACAGTATATATGATACTATTTAGTTATTATTATTATTATTATTATTATTATTATTAATGTTATTATTAATGTTATTTTGAAATAATCAAAATCGGATTCCAGATTTCCTTTCTCCCTCAAAATCGTAACAGACCTTTTTCTTTGAGCTGCGGAAGAATCGGAATTGGATTCTACATTTTTTCAATTGGGTTCGGAATCGTTATTTTTGATCTGATTAAAATTTGAATTTTTAGACTGCGATTTCACGTTTATAGTTTCTGTTTTAATTACTTTTCAATAAATATATAAGAACCGTATCGGAATAGGAATTACATAAGAATGTAAATAGGAAGTATAAAGGAATAAGTATCGTGTTACTCAGTGTAATCTCCATTTCATTCAGGGCCCACGAGTCAAAACAAATCCGGAGTGAGACTCTGAAATGAGGCAATTCTCAAATCGATCCATTCCCATTCCAGGACATTCTCATTCTCATCCCACGGTTTTCCAGCTTTGATCACAGTTGGGTTAGGTTAAATTATTGTTAGGTTAAGTTAAATTTAGTTCTATTAGGTTAGGAAGTATGTCACATTTTTTCAGCGCCTTTGACATTCTTTCTCAAATGTGAATTTCTCATTTTGTGCATTTTCACTCGCAAACCACAAATGTGAATGAGAATGATAGAATGTGAATGAAAATGATAGAGTGGAACGAAATCTGTTTTCATCTCTCATTATCATTATCTGCCTAATTACCTTTGTAATTATTCTGTACTTCTCTTTACTACGAACTTACTTACATCATCTCATAATGACAGTTAAAAAAAATGGGGGGGGTAATAAAGTTATATAAAGGTCTATAGCTTAGGTTAGGTTAGGTTATTTTGTATAGGATGAAGTTGTATAAGGGTTTATATAGGTGAGCACGTAACAATTTTTCTCACTATAACATCAAAAACGTTAATAGACTTCAGACAGATAGTTACAAACAATTTTATAAAAAGGAAAATAATGTTACATCAAGTATTCTGTCTATCTCGTCCTATGCTTGAGCTTTAAATCATCTTTATTACCAGCTGTTTCCTGTCTTTGCCTGCAATTTATGTCCGAGAATGATGCGCGCAAATCTTAAAGATTTAAAATTTAATTTCTTTAATTCTCAAAAATGGGTATTTTATGGTTTATTTTAAAATTTTTCGTAAGCCCTTAAAAATTTAAATAAAATACGATGAATTATAAGAGGTTTACACACACACACACACACATATATATATATATATATGAGGGGTCGCGCGTCTTAAGGTACCTAAACGCCACCACAGGCGAAAATGTGTTTTTGATGGATATCACTATTTTCACCCTTCCTCTATCGCGTGGTTTGGGTTACAATGACCTTACGACACTAGAAGTATGGTTGAAAACTTCATGAAGCGAACTACTTTTTTCACCTTTATCGCCAGCCAAAAATTCACCCAAAGTTCGACATAATAAGAAAATAAAAAAATAAAAAAATATCTATGAAATATGAAAATCTATTCCAAAAACTCAACATCTTCATTAGCATACTTAGAACTCTAATTTAGCCAAAAATGAACGTTCTAGCTTACTTAATAACAGAGATACTATTGCCAGACTAGTGCTGAACTTTGGAGGCGGTTTTTTGACGAATTTTAATTTTGGCGCTTAGGTACCTTAAGACACGGGACCTCATATTATATATATATATATATATATATATATATATATGCACTAAAATCACAGAATAACACGTGATCTTATTAATAAGCAAACAACCACAGGGAAAAGGAAACACGAAGTCCGAGCGCTTTCTTGAATATATCACGAAAGCGCTCGGACTTCGTGTTTCCTTTTCCCTGTGGTTGTTTGCTTATATATATATATCGTCGCTTATATCTTGAAAGGCCCTACCTCGCAAAAGTAAATTGTTCAGGAAACAAGAAAAACTGTTTTGTTGCTCTGAAGGTCGTCCTACTTCTCGTGTTTGATTCTACAAGGTGCACGAGCTTTCTGATTTGAGGAGAGCCAGGCCATTTGAGACAAGGTGCAAAACACGAAAAAGAACGGCTTTTTTCAAATTTTCGAGCTAGGGCCTTTCAAGATATAGGGACGATATATATATATATATATATATATATATATATATAATATATATAATATATATCTATATATATATATTAGTGATGTAGGTCGCATCCGCATCCGCGGAACATCCGCGCATTTTCTCGCACCCGCATCCGCACTTTGGACTGCGGATGTCGTGCGGATGTGGACCGTTGAGATAAAACGTCATTAATAAGCGGAAATTATCAAATTCTACTATATTAATAGAACTAGTTCATTGTGCGCAAAAGTGATGCAAGCGACAAGACGAGAGGCTGTTCTTGTATGAAGTTACTCTCTTGCAACCTACTTAGATCCACGTTACAAAGCTAAGTTATTTTCACCTAGTACATTAGAACGAGTTAAATCATCACTTGGCAAAGCAGTTGAAGAGCTTCAATCTCTTGGATCTGTCGCTTCGCCACCCACCAAAAGAATAAAAGTTTCAGTGACAGAACCAACACCTTCAACAAGCAAATCTATCACAGAATCTGTCTCTCAGTTTCTTGAGTCAAGCAGCAATGACGAGACCTACGCGATGTCAAAAGATGTAGTAAAAATGATCGAGAGCTATCACCAAGAAAAACGCCTGGCTGCATGTGACAATCCTATTAGTTGGTGGAAAAATACGCAGAATATCTATCCATACTTGAGTAAACTTGCAAGGAAACATTTAGCCTGTCCTCCAACAAACGTACCAAGCGAGAGATTATTTAGCAGTGCTGGATTAATATATGATGAAAAGAGAAACAGACTGGCAGCAGAAAAGGCAGAAAAATTAATGTTCCTTAAGCATAACCTTCCTATAATTAAGTTTGAACATTAAACGATGAACATCTTAGTTTACTTTATTTTAATTACTCATTTATAAATATGCCTAATAAAACTTTAAACTTAATATAAATAGTTATGAAGCTAATTAAAGATCTCTTTCTATAAGGGTGGAGGAGGTTGGGGAAAGAGGTCGGTGGGGTGCATTTGAGTTGGGTTCACGTCCCGCATCCTGGTAACACAATTATGGTTTCTAATTGTGGCTGAAACTCAACAAAATATAACGAATTTATTTGCAGACGAATTCACTAATTGATTTCTATATTAGTTAGATGCTTGATATTATTTTATATGTTCAGAGAAAAGTACAGCAATTATTGTACAATTAATCAATTATACTACATTATAGCTACAGCTCTCTCTATATAATAACTTATTATATACGTTAAACACAACAAATCTCGAATATATCCTAAAAAATAACGAAAATGTAGACATCCGCATCCGCATCCGCGGATGTTTAAATCAAACATCCTCATCCGCATCCGCGGATGTGAAAAAAATGACATCCGCTACATCACTAATATATATATATATATATATATAACACCACATTAAGAATTATGCGAATGAGCAGTAAAACAACTTACTCATTACCCGAAACGTTCCCAAGTAAGCGTTGACATAACCACATAAAACTATAAAACTATTTTGAATCTTCATAAAAGCTAAGAAGAAAGATAACTTATTTTACAAGTTGCGACTTCGTAATCATTAGATATTGAGGTTGTTGAATGAACGTGATATCTTGATAAAAAGGGCAATAAGTAGTATTAAATCTGTTTGTGTATATATATATATATATATATATATATATATAGTACGTGTACAGTATATATATATATATATATATATATATATATATATATATATATATATATATATATATATATATATATCAAAGCTATTGACTTCTCCTTAGGGAACCGGAGCTTACAGATGAAAAGAAGGATCAACACAACGGCAAACATTTTCATTTATTTGTACATCAGACGTTTCGACAAATCTTTTGTCATCATCAGTGAGTTAAGTCTTAAAACCTTAAAACAAAATTGAAAAGTGAAAGTTACATCAATACAATATTAAAACCATTAAAATTAAAACCTTAAAGCAAAATGAAAATTGCATCAATACAAAATTAAAATCATTAAATTTCATCACTATAAAAACTAAAATTAAATTAAATTTCATCACTATAAAAACTAAAATTAAATTACCTCAATAGGTAAATACACAATGTTTACATCCACCTCCATACTTGGCAAAGTCTAACGGAACACTAGATGGTCAGAGGATTAGAAAGGGTATGTCTGTGAAAACGGTTGGTTAGTCAAAAGAGTCGTAATTTGTAGGATGAGCTATTATTATTAAGGGAGGGTTTGTTTCTATAGATGTACAAAGATTCTAAAATTCGGAGTTCTGTAAGGTTATTGGATCTAGTTAAAATTTCAAACTGAGTTTTGTGAAGGGGATGGTCGTTTTCATTACTGTGGTTTCTAATTGCGGATTGTGGAGGGCTACTGAGGGGACGGTTGGTACGGACTGACAAGCCCAAATGTTGAGAAAGGCGCACCTCCAGTTGGAGTTGAGTGCTGCCAATATACGCAGCCTTACAGCTGTCGCACGTGTATTTGTAAACAACATTGGGGCATACAGTTTTGGGGAATTCATCTTTGAACTTTAAAAAATTTGATAATTTAAGTGGGTTGACGAAGGCGAATCTAAAATTTATTTGGGGATAACTAGACTTGAGTAGTTTGGACAATTCACCTCGAATACGCAATGATAAATAACCATAAAAAGGTAATTTAATATATCTGGTTTCTTTTTGTACTGTAGTTACGGGGAGTTTAGTATCAAAAGTGTTATTTAAAAATTTCTTTAATTGGTTATCGAATAGATGAGAAGGGTAGTAATTGTTAATAAAGTACTGTTTTAAAAATTTAAATTCTTCGTTTAACGAAAAGTAATCCGAACAAATACGGTAACTTCTTGTTAATAATGTTACTATAGCACTAATCTTATATTTATAAACATACAACTTAAATAATTGGTTCCCAAGCCAGTAAAAGTTTGTTTCCGAAATAGTGAAGTATGGAACTTATTATGGGCCCGTTTAACTAAAACATCCAGGAAAGGTAAACTATTATTTGTTTCGTTTTCACACGTGTACTTAATATTACTATGTTGTTTATTAAGATAATCAAGAAAAAGTTTTACGTGTGAAGGATGGTTAAATATTAAGAAAGTGTCATCCACGTATCTTCTGTAATATATGGGTTTAAAACTACTAGGACAATTTTTCAACCAAATTTCTTCGTAATGGCAAAGAAATGCATTTGCTAGTGTTGGGCTTAACGGGGAACCCATAGCTACCCCATCAATTTGGCTGTAAAGGTTGCTATTAAATAAGAAAAGATTATCAAAACACACTATTTCGAGAAGGTTTTTAAATTGAGTCTGAGTGAGGCCATTACTAAGAGTATTATCAGTAGTGAATAACTTATTTAGTATGATATTTAATGTTTCTTTTAACGGGACATTAGTAAACAATGACGAGACATCAAAACTGGCCATAGTAAGAGAATCGGCATGATTGATCTCTTTTATCTCTTTAGCAAAATCAAACGAGTTGTTAATAGAATAATCATTAAAGGTGAGTTTTGAAAGCAAGGGAACGAAGAATTTGGCTAAATTATAATTGAATGTACCACATGCCGAAAGAATAGGTCTTAGTGGGAAATTTGGCTTGTGGACTTTAGGTAAACCATATAGAATTCCTGGATTAGAACCAGAAGCAAATAAAAAAATTGTATGTATTGTCAGCAATAATATTACTATTTTTTAATTTACGCAAACACCTATTAAGTTTATCTTCGAGTTTTAGTAATTTAGACAGAACATTCTCTTTTACCCTTTTAAATTTAGACGTATCCGACAAAATTGTCTCCATTCTATTTATGTAAACTGTTGAATCAATCAGCACTACTCCTTTACCCTTATCCGGTTTTGTAATGATGACAGAGTTATCCTTTTTCAAATTATTAAGAATGTTAAAATCTTGCTTATTAAAGAGAGGGAGAAAACACCTTATGGGGTTTAAAATTATAAAAATTCTTAAAAGAGATGCTCTCCACTTGTTTTACCAAGTTATGAAACGAGAAATTTTGTCGGATCTTACAATTCTTAATATTCATGAGAAGATTTTCAAAGCCAGAGAAAAATTTATAAAAATTTAGTTTATAATGCGGTAGATCAAAATTTAAGCCTAACGACAATATTTCTTTCTCTCTAATACTTAAAACTCTATTAGAGAAATTAAAAATAAAATTATCTGGATTATTAAAAAACGACTGAGTGATTCCCAATTTTTCCAATTTTTCCATACTTTCCATACTTTGCCAAGTATGGAGGTGGATGTAAACATTGTGTATTTACCTATTGAGGTCATTTAATTTTAGTTTTTATAGTGATGAAATTTAATTTAATTTTAGTTTTTATAGTGATGAAATTTAAATGATTTTAATTTTGTATTGATGCAATTTTCATTTTGCTTTAAGGTTTTAATTTTAATGGTTTTAATATTGTATTGATGTAACTTTCACTTTTCAATTTTGTTTTAAGGTTTTAAGACTTAACTCACTGATGATGACAAAAGATTTGTCGAAACGTCTGATGTACAAATAAATGAAAATGTTTGCCGTTGTGTTGATCCTTCTTTTCTATATATATATATATATAACCTTAACCTTTGGTTAGCTTCCGCCCGAATTGTTCAGTCTGACGAAGGTCAAGCTTTTCACTTCACCTTAGACCTACAGTTTAACGTGGAATCCGAACCACGCCCCACCAGCAGCTCAGCGTCTTAACCACTAGGCCACCTAGGGTACCCATTTATCTACAAACCACTTTCTTTATTGTGTGGAAGGATGAACAGCTGGGTTTTGCTGCGCGCCGGCTGCCGTCATCGGGTCTCGATCCCGGGGCCGATGGATTCGTAGTCAGCGACGATAACCACTACACTAACGAGGCGTATATATATATATATATATATATACAGGGTGTCCCGTAAGTCTGGACCCATAGGGAAAAATAATAAAATTACAAAATAGTCCAAAAATTTATTTATAATATATTTTTTATTATTTTTTTATTATTATTTTATTATTTTTTTATTATGATCTTACTCCGCTGGAGTTTTATTTGTGGGGCCACTTGAAAGCCAAAGTGTACGAGGTCAAACTTCAGAACATTTTCCACCTTAAAGCACGCATTGTGGAGGCGTGTCAAGAAATTTCTGCGACTGTGATTCAGAAAGTGCTGTCGCAGTGGAGATTGCGTCTTCAACTATGTGTGCGACACAACGGCGGACACTTTGAACAGATTATGTAATAAATTTTTGGACTATTTTGTAATTTTATTATTTTCCCTATGGGTCCAGACTTACGGGACACCCTGTATATATATATATATATATATATATATATATATTATATATAGTATGACCTGAATGAGAAATATCCTTTTGTCGCGTACAGGAAATGATTTATTGGAATTAGTTCGAAGATACAATATTCGTTTCTCCCTCTTTTCGGGTG
The DNA here is from genome assembly GCA_023014485.1 of Bathynomus jamesi. Classification (NCBI taxonomy): domain Eukaryota; kingdom Metazoa; phylum Arthropoda; class Malacostraca; order Isopoda; family Cirolanidae; genus Bathynomus; species Bathynomus jamesi. The sequence goes on along the minus strand of JAJOZX010001273.1, from coordinate 619,825 downwards.
AGCGCCTGGCACAGTATGGCATCAGAGACGGGAAAGACAGAAAAGCGACGAACGAAATAGTTGACAAGAGATGGACGCAGATTTATCATGTAATGTCTTATGTAAATTTTATTTTCGGAAAATGGAAATGTGATGTAACTTATAATTTTTCCTTTCCTTTATATATATATATATATATATATATATATATATATATATATGTGTGTATATATACTGTATTAGTGATGTAGCGGATGTCATTTTTTTCACATCCGCGGATGAGGATGAGGATGTTTGATTTCAACATCCGCGGATGCGGATGTCTACATTTTCGTTATTTTTTAGGATATATTCGAGATTTGTTATGTTTAACGTATATAATAAGTTATTATATAGAGAGAGCTGTAGCTATAATGTAGTATAATTGATTAATTGTACAACAATTGCTGTACTTTTCTCTGAACATACAGTATAAAATAATATCAAGCATCTAACTAATATAGAAATCAATTAGTGAATTCGTCTGCAAATAAATTTGTTATATTTTGTCGAGTTTCAGCCACAATTAGAAACCATAATTGTGTTACCAGGATGCGGGACGTGAACCCAACTCAAATGCACCCCACCGACCTCTTTCCCCAACCTCCACCCTTATAGAAAGAGATCTTTAATTAGCTTGATAACTATTTATATTAAGTTTAAAGTTTTATTAGGCATATTTATAAATGAGTAATTAAATAAAGTAAACTAAGATGTTCATCGTTTAATGTTCAAACTTAATTATAGGAAGGTTATGCTTAAGGAACATTAATTTTTCTGCCTTTTCTGCTGCCAGTCTGTTTCTCTTTTCATCATATATTAATCCAGCACTGCTAAATAATCTCTCGCTTGGTACGTTTGTTGGAGGACAGGCTAAATGTTTCCTTGCAAGTTTACTCAAGTATGGATAGATATTCTGCGTATTTTTCCACCAACTAATAGGATTGTCACATGCAGCCAGGCGTTTTTCTTGGTGATAGCTCTCGATCATTTTTACTACATCTTTTGACATCGCGTAGGTCTCGTCATTGCTGCTTGACTCAAGAAACTGAGACACAGATTCTGTGATAGATTTGCTTGTTGAAGGTGTTGGTTCTGTCACTGAAACTTTTATTCTTTTGGTGGGTGGCGAAGCGACAGATTCAAGAGATTGAAGCTCTTCAACTGCTTTGCCAAGTGATGCTTTAACTCGTTCTAATGTACTAGGTGAAAATAACTTAGCTTTGTAACGTGGATCTAAGTAGGTTGCAAGAGAGTAACTTCATACAAGAACAGCCTCTCGTCTTGTCGCTTGCATCACTTTTGCGCACAATGAACTAGTTCTATTAATATAGTAGAATTTGATAATTTCCGCTTATTAATGACATTTTATCTCAACGGTCCACATCCGCACGACATCCGCAGTCCAAAATGCGGATGCGGGTGCGGATGCGAGATAATGTGCGGATGTTCCGCGGATGCGGATGCGGATGCGGATGTGACCTACATCACTAATATATATATATATATATGAGAGAGAGAGAGAAGGACAAGAGGAAGCCTCAAAGACCTTCCGGTCCACTCTGGGAGGTTCCTGTTATTAAACAAGTTTATTTTTCTTTCAACTATCGTAGCAGCAGTAGTAGAAAACTGGAGAGAAAAGTAGAAGGCTCTCTACCCACCCTCTGCTCCCTCCTGCCAGAGGCAGGTACGGAAAAAAGTTGCAGAAACTACCTTGACCCTGGAAAAGTAGCCAAGGAAATTTTACAGGAAAGTGGAGAATATATAAATAGCTCTATATTTAGCATGCTCACAGAGACACCGTGCAAGCGAACTCCTGCAGAGTTATGTTATGTTTTAGTCTTAAACTATGAGAGTATTTAGTACTTTGTCTAGCCTATTTTTAAACACATTTACACTTTGACTGGAAACAACCTCTGAGGGAAGTTAGTTCCAGATATTAACTATTTTATAGGAAAAGAAATTCCCGCAGACAGAGGTCCTAAATGTCTTTAGTTCCAGTTTAAACCCATTATTTCTTGTCGGATTGGCATTAAGCGAGAATAAGTTTCTGTAATCTACCCTTTCTATTCCATTGAGCATCTTGAAGACTTGAATAAGCTGACCGCGCAACCTCCTCGTCTCTAAGGTAAACAGATTTAGGCGCTCCAATCTCCGTTGGTAGCTTTGCATTCTCATTGAAGGGATCAATTTTGTAGCCCTTGCTTGTACCCTTTCTAACCTTTCTATGTCCTTCCTGAGGGATGGAGACCAAAACTGCGCACAGTATTCCAGTTGAGGTCTGACTAGCGAATTATAAAGAGACATTACAGTCTCCTTGTTCCGAAACTGGAACTGTCTTTTAATATAACCTAATATTTTTAAGGCCCTCTTTTCGACTTCTGCACAGTGCTTCGACGGTTTCAGATCGTTGCTGATATAGACTCCTAAGTCTTTCTCTAGATCGGTCTCAGTCAAGTTCCTTCCCAAGAGAGAGTAATCGGTCTTCGGGTTTTTACAACCTATGTGCATTACCTTACATTTGTCCAAGTTGAATGGCATCTGCCAAGTAGCAGACCATTCACCCAACCTGTCAAGATCGTTCTGAAGCGTTCTTATGCCCTCCTCAGTACCTACACTACTTCCTAATTTCGTATCGTCTGCAAATTTGGAGATTGTACTTAGAAGCCCGACGTCTATATCGTTAATATAGATGATAACAAGTAAAGGACCCAGAACGGAACCCTGTGTGACACCACTGGTGACGGGTGCCCACTCCGAAGCCACTCCATGTATTACCACTCTCTGCTTTCTGTCTTTTAACCAATCCTCAATCCAGTTGGAAACGAGCCGGTGATTCCTAGTCCTTTGACTTTAGCCATCAATCTCGCGTGAGGGACTTTGTCAAAGGCTTTTTGAAAGTTGAGATAACCTATATCTATTGCCCTACTTGCATCGTACAGAGTATGCATATTATGGAAAAACTCTAACAGGTTTGTCAGACAGGATCTCTGTCGCCTAAATCCATGTTGAGAATAAAAAAAATAGATTGTTAGATTCAAGAGAGAGTTACAAGGAGTTACAAGGAAAAGAAGTACCTCAAAAGGCCTTGCGCCCCATACCAAGGAGGTACCAATGGCAATGGGTGCCACGGAAAATTTTTTACACACTCAAATAGTGTGCAAGATTTGGTCTAACCTTTTCTTGAAATGATCCACAGAGGAACTGTTCACAACTTCTGAAAGTAAACTGTTCCACGTGTCACAGATCTTATATGTAAAGTAATTCCCACACAAACACTAGTCCTAAACCGTTTCAAATCCAACTTCCAACAATTGTTGCGAGTTGGGTTATCATTTAAACTAGACATGCTTCTAAAATCGACATCGTTGAACCCGCGTAAGAGCTTGAAAACCTCGATGAGTTGACCGCGCAGCCTCCGAGTTTCCAGCGAAAACAAGTTCAGGGCGCGTAACCGTCGATTGTAGCCCATATGCCTAACGGAAGGGATTAACTTTGTGGCCCTCGCCTGCACTCGCTCCAGCCTCGCAATATCTTTCCTGAGGGTGGGCGACCAGAACTGCACTGCATACTCCAGGTGCGGCCGAACCAAGGAATTGTACAGAGAGAGCACAATCTCCTTGTTCCGAAACTGAAATTGCCTCCTGATATAACCCACCAGCTTCTGGGCTTTCTTTTCCACCTCTACGCAATGTTTAGTAAACTTAAGGTCGCTGCTAATTAGCACACCCAACTCCTTTTCCAAATCAGTGGCCTCGATATTGTTCCCCAACATCGAGTAGTCCGACTTAGGATTGGTGTAGCCAATGTGCATCACTTTGCATTTACCCAAGTTAAACGGCATTTGCCATTTTTCGGACCACTCTCCTATCCTACCTAGGTCTGCACGCAGTTCCTCGATCGCTTCGGGCGTCCCAACATTGGCCCCAAGCTTCCTGTCATCAGCGAATTAGAGAGAGAGAGAGAGAGAGAGAGAGAGAGAGAGAGAGAGAGAGAGAGAGAGAAGAGAGAGAGAGAGAGAGAGAGAGCCCTGCAATAGTTCGGCTCCACCCTCTCCGAGATGTGAGAGCAACGCACTCCCTCTTTCTCGCACAAGTGGTGTGACCTAAACGCCATTGAAAATGTGTGGGCAAGTGTAGTTAACGCTTGAGACCTTGGGCAGGAGCGGACATCTCGGCACCTGCTGGAGCGCACCATGGCAGAGTGGCAACTTTTCCGCAGGAACCCACAAGTTATCTACAATCACGTGGCATCTGTTCCAAATACGCTACGAGAAGTCATTAATAATAATGGAGGATGAACCAAGTATTGAGTAATTGTATAATAATGTTATGGTTGTGATGTAGTAAATATATATTTATTTACTTCAACAAGTATTAGTTCCTTATAATTTGAACATTGTTTTGTGTGTTCTTAAGAAAATCCCAAAATTTACTTGATTCATGTTTATTTTGGTAATAAAAATTGAACTGTTATCATTATCTCTCCATGGATAGACCTTTTTCTGGATAATCATTTGTCGATGATATATGAACTTTAAACAGAAATGTTATTGCCTGGAGGAAAAGTCGATGCTACAACTTATCTTACACTTTAACTATAACATGGCCACGTTTGTGATATAACCTAACTACTCTATTCCCTAAATTTAGGAATAATGCATGAACAAAATACACAGTCGTCCCAGCATGTGTTCCAACAGTGAACAATATATTTATTCTATCATTGGTTTTCAAAAAATAAAAGTATTACTATGACAACACCTGAGAGGGGGAAAAGTAGAGGGAGGTGAGGGTGGGGGACTGGGGTTTAAGAGAGAGCGTTGTTGTCACATCTCGGAGAGGGTGGAGCGGAACTACTGCAGGGGACTGTATCTTGATTAAATTTGATAATTGATGTAGCAATTGGAATTAATATGATTGTTAATTAATCCGGTAAATATTCCGCAGAACACATCACCCGAAATTACATGCATACATACCGGATAATAATTTTTTGATGTATTGTAATGTGTTTTAACTAACTCTGCTATCCGTTTTTTGTGCCATTGAGCAAGTTTTGAGATAAATAATTTTTGTCGAAGAAATGTATATCTTGAAAGCTGCTCAATTTCACAAAAAACCGGATAGCAGATTCTGTTAAAACGCCTCAAAATACATCAAATAAATACGATATTTTTTGGTAAGTAATTTAATTTTCTTTATTCTAATTTAACCTAACCTAACGTAACCTATAAAATTACACTTTTTTTTTGCACGCTTACTCTTACGGTCAGTATATTGCCATTTACAACAGAAAATATTTCGGTCTTTTCTATAATTAATTACACTCTTTTTCCACAGTTCGGACATAACCTTGGTTAACCTTGGCTTTGCTTCCACCCGAATTGTTCATTCTGACTTAGGTCAAGTTTGTCACTCCACCTTAGACCTACAGTTTAACGTGGAATCCGAGCCACGATCCATCACGGGCGGCCAGAAATTACAAAATCCTCGCCCGTACTCGATCTCACGACCTCCCGATCAGCAGCCCAGCGTCTTGACCACTAGACATTTACCCAAGTTAAATGGCATTTGCCATTTTCGGACCACTCTCCTATCCTACCTAGGTCCGCACGCAGTTGCTCGATCGCTTCGGGCGTCCCAATATTGGCCCCAAGCTTGGTGTCATCAGCGAATGAGAGAGAGAGAGAGAGAGAGAGAGAGAGAGAGGAGAGAGAGGAGAGAGAGAGAGAGATATTTGATACTGCTTTAGTGTATTAGTTTTAAAATCACAGCGAAAAGCTGGTTTTAAAATTAGGCGCAGGGTTGCCAACTGTAAAATTTAACACTACTCTTTCGGCATACCAACTGAGATTCGTGATCGTAAGATGCGTTCTGTTTCATTGTGTTGGTTTACTGTAAATTCAATTAATTAAAGTCGGCTTATGTAGACTTAACCTCGCTTTCAATGTCGTATTCATCTTAATTCTCCTTACCCTTAAATCACCGTGTTTCGAAAGTTTAATTGAATAAAATCATATAAAATCTATATCGTATTTGGCTTCGCATAAGTTAGACCTTATCAGACACACGCTGCCAAGTCAGACAGGCATTGTATGCAGTTAAAGAAAATTCATTATACAAAAACCATTAAAGTTTGCGGTTCGATATAATAAATATCATTATAAGTAAATAAAAATCACATTAATACAATAAAAATCATTACATTAAAAGCCCAACCACTACATTAAGCATGGCACAGATGCGAGAGCCGTTTTATATAAAGCGACTAAATAATTAAAATTATATAGTAATTCGCTTCAAGATAAATTAATTACAAAGATTAGCGTGGCTTTGACGAGAAGAGTATGTGGTTGAACCTACATAAAGCGGCTGTTCTATATATTCATTAACTTTTTATATATATCCATTTTAGATATACCCATACCTTTTAAGATATACCCACTTTTTTGAACACCGCAATCTGTACGGGAAACACTAAAATTACCAAGAAATTACAACTTTCTTCGATCAAATAAATGAGCACCCGCAACCTCTCTAAATTACAATTGTCATAAAACGATTTATGACCCCAACAAGAGAGAACACATTCAAGAGGGAAGGTTCCACGTTCAGAGCTGATACTCTCAAAACTGTGATACTCCGAAAACTATGATATTTTGAAAATGATAATATTTTGAGAACGACAGTACTTTAAAGACGATAATACTTCGAAAACAATGATACCCTGAAAAGGATGGTACTCTGAAAACAATATTATTTTGAAAAAGTCATGATCCTCTGAAAACGATAAAACTAATATTTCGAAAACTAGTGATTTTAAACTGTTTAGCAAAGAATTTAATACAGAGAGTTTAAATATTTAAGCGTTTATTTTGTGATTTACATTTTTATAAAGTTCGTTTTGGGGATGGGGTCGGAAGAGCATGTGCAGTAAAGCGTCCTCGATTTTAGTTTTTCCTGTTTTGTCCTTCGTTTTTAAGTATGTGATCTTAAATTACATTTCATTATTTAAAAAAAAATTATTTCTTGTTAGTACAACATTCTCTCTCTCTCTCTCTCTCTCTCTCTCTCTCTCTCTCTCTCTCTCTCTCTCTCTCTCTCTCTCTCTCTATATATATATATATATATATATATATATATATATATACATATATACAGGGTGTTTCAGGAGGAAAGGTCAATACTTCGGGAGGTGATAGTATCGGTCATTGTGAGGAAAAAAGTTCATATGAACATGTGTCTAATTCTGAATGGTTACGGAGATAGAGCTGTTTGAATCTACAAATACAAAAGCGTTGTTAATGACAATCAAGAGAAACCAATTACTGTTTCTAACATTTAATGTTTAAACATTGGCATTTTGAATGGTATCAGATACAGAAATGACAAATTTGTTACAGTTTACAATACGTTTTCGAAAATCCCACCGTCAACCTCAATGCACTTTGCAACTCGTGTGCGAAGATCGCGTGTTGTTCGTCTGAGTTGATCTTGACTTTCCTTTATGCGGGCAGCAGCATCCAAAATGCGCGCGAGCAATTCGTCTCGTGTATCCACCTTTCTTTTGTAAACTTGACTTTTCATCCACCCTGGCAAACAATAATCTAACGAAGAGAAGTCTGGAGACCTTGGTGGCCATTGAATGGTACCACCGCGGGGGGAGGAAGAGCTGCGCGCGCATCATATTCAAACAGCTCTATCTCCGTAACCAATCAGAATTAGACACATGTTCATATGAATTTTTTTCTCACAATGACCGATACTATCACCTCCCGAAGTATTGACCTTTCCTATTACGCAACTTTTGAAAAAAATATTGTGGCTCACCCTGTATATTGATCTTAATGCTGAGGCCGTATGTTGTACCTATACTTTTACTCTTTCAAACGCTGGCTTTGAATCTAGATTGAACGCCCCAGGAGTAGAGGTACAGGCTCACAACCGGAGGGAGGTATCAGAATATGGTGTTCAATTGAAAGTCGGTCAAAGTCAACAAGTGATACTTTCAGATGACGGTCAGTGTCTCCATAAATAATTAATTTTCCTAATTTTTACACAAAATAATTAATTTATTTCCTTTTTCATTTCAGACCATCATTCTGCTATAGTTCGTGAACAAGTTAGAACATAATGAAAAACTAGGGGCACTCAGTATATTTTGCCCCACCCTTTTTTCTTAGCTAAATAATAGGCCATGGGGCTGAAATGTCTTTTGGGCCGTAAGTTTGAACTTTCTGCGCTTCACACAACCGGGTTTTTCCAGTTTGAACCTCCCCTCTTTATATAAAACCGTTTTTAAACGCTCTTATAAAACTGATGGTTAACGGTTTCGAAAATGGCGTCGGACAGTGATATGCGTCGTAAACAGAGAGCTGTTATCGAGTTCTTAATCGCGGAGAAGGAAACAGTTGGAAATATTCACAAACGTCTATAAAACGTTTACGGAGATGATGATGTTGATCGAAGCACAGTTGGATGCTGGTCTAAACGTGTGAGATCATCGGAGGGAGGGAGGGCCAGCCTCGATGATGAGCCGCGCAGCGGTTGCCCGGCACTGTGCAACGTGTTAAGAGCATCATTCGATCAAATCGGCGCGTCACATACAAGGAGCTATCACTGGAGTTAGGAATTAGTGAAGGAAGTGTAAATACGATAATTCAGCAACTGGGATACTCAAAAGTGTGTTCACAGTTTGTTCCTCGCCAACTGACTGAAGATCACAAAGCCCAAAGAAAAGAAATTGCTTCTGAGTCGTTGGTTCGATACGAGACAGAAGGGTATGACTCCTTTCATGAATTGTGACTGGGGATGACACTTGGGTACACCACTTTGAACCTGAAACGCAGACTCCCCAATCAAAAAAAAGTTCAAAATGGCTCCCTCTGCAGGAAAGGTTATGGCCACCATCTTCTGGGTCATGAAAAGGGTGATTCTGGTGGACATTATGAAAAAAGGACAAACAATCAACTCAGAGGCATATATTGCTACCCAACAGAGACTCCAGAGACGTATAAAGTGAGTTCGACCGGAAAGAAACTGGAAGACGTCCTTCTTTTGCACGATAACGCGAGACCACACAACAGTTTGCAAACAAGAGAGGCCATCACAAAAATGCGCTTGGCTTTGTTACCCCACCCTCCATACAGCCCGGATCTGACACCTTCAGACTTCCATTTGTTTGGGCCAATGAATGATGCTATTCGTGGAAGAAAGTTTCAGAGTGACGATGAGGTTGTTGAGGAGGCTCCATTTGTTTGACTGCGCTTGACTGTGTTACCCCACCCTCCATATACAGCCCGGATCTGGCACCTTCAGACTTCCATTTGTTTGGGCCAATGAAGGATGCTATTCGTGGAAGAAAGTTTGAGAGTGACGATGAAGTTGTTGAGGAGGTTAAGAGGTGGCTCCAGCGGAACCCAGCGGACTTTTACCAGCAAGGAATACAGGCCCTTGTTTCGAGGTGGAAGAAAGCCGTAGAAAAGGATGGAGATTATGTGGAAAAATAAAATTTTTAAAAAAGGTATGTAACTACTTGTGTACAAAATTTCTGGAACTTACAAGGAAACTTGGGGGAAAAAAAAGGTAGGGCAAAATATACTGAGTGGCCCTCGTACTCTTTGGAAGATGAAGCATTGATATTGAACCTGTGTAAGGAGAAACACGGGTGCAAAACGAATGAAGAAAAGTTTCCAAATAAACGATGGACGATACTTAGACTTCAATATCTCATGAAGAAAATCGATATCACAGGTCGACCAAACGAAAAGAAGGCAGTGGAAGGCCAAAAACATCACGTACTGAGGTAAATATTGACACGGTTTCATCCATGATATGCAGTCAAGAAGAACGGCCCAACACCCACAAGTCGGTTAGAGAAATTTCAAAAACTATTAGTATTTCTCGCTCTAGTGTTCGTCGTATATGTAGTAAAAGATGATCTGGGTCTTAAATGTTTTCAGAGTCGAAGTTCATAAGCTCTCTGCATCAAATAAGCAAGCAAGAGTTGAAAAATGTCGTGCTCTGTTAGATCGATTCCCAGACAGAGAAATGTCGAAAATATGGTTCAGCGACGAGAAAACCTTTACGGTTGCTTCAACAATAAACACGCAAAATGACCGAGTTTATGGAAGATAGGACAAAAAATCTATCAGTCTAGATCGACTTTGTAGGGAACGTCTGCATTTTCCTCAAAGTCATGGTTTCCATCTTTATTTCAAAGTTAGGGAAGTCAGAGATTGTTTTTGTTGATCAAAATGCCAAAATCACTTCTGCTAATTACCAAGAAAAAATCCTTGATGCGGTACTGCCGTCGATGAGGGAGAAGTTAAGAATGGTGAGCAAGGTTCCAAGCGTGCATTGATAATGGAGGAGGACACATTCTGCTTAATCTTGGACTCATTTAGGTAACTGTATAGAAACAAAGTTTTTCTACGTATCGGTATAACAGCGAATTACAAAATAATGGTTACAGTTAGCAAAAATCCAACTTCACCAAGAGATAGACCATGAAATTCTATACAGGACACATATATTGATTGTACAAATAGCATTTGATAAAGGTAAAATTATATTGTTCAAAATCAGGATAATAGGTTTTTTTGGTCCACCCTGTATGTATATATATATATATATATATATATATATATATATATATAAAACTGTTAACAGGCGCCCTTCCCGAAGGTTTCCTCAACCGGTTTCCGCGGCGAGGCCACCGATGGGGAATCTCTCCCTGTGTCGCGAATTCAGCTCTCGAACGAGGCAAGCGATATTCGACACATGATGGAAGAAGTCATTGGTGAACACAGTATATTGATTGTTAATAAACTAAACACGAAATCTCCGTATTATAACTCATTTAAAGTAATAAATAAGGTGTAAATGAGCATTTCAACCCGTATAATATGAGTCAATGGCCAGACGGTATTATTGTTAAGGAGTTTATTCACTTTTCGAGGAGATTTGATAAAAGGCAAAATAATAATAATAATAATAATAATAATAGGCACCCTAACGGTAATGCCTGAAAGTTGTACTGTGTAAAATAATAATAATGTTACTAATAATAAATTCTCTATCAGTTATGGCGGATAACTTGTTGAAAATAGTCTCATATAATGTAAGGTCAGTGAGGAATTCAACTGTAGATGTTCATAAAATCTGCGACAGTGTAGAGTTGATACTCCTGCAGGAGCACTGGCTACCTAAGCAAGAGCTAAAATTCCTCTCTACCATCCATGATGACTTTATGTACCATACGTCATCAGCAGTAGACTTGCCAGATGAATTAATGTACGGTAGGCCTTTTGTTGGTGTTGCTTTCTTAATAAGGAAAAATTTGTCAAAACATAAAATTTTTAACGAGCGATAATGTAAAGTTGTTAGGTATTGAATTACAAGTGAACAATGATTGCATATTAATTGTAAACTGCTATTTACCATATAACAACGGCAGTAATCTAGATGAATACATTGATTTGCTGGACAAAATTAAGTTATTATCATATAACCCCAAATATTCTCACTGTATAATAATGGGGGACTTTAACGCACATGTGAATTCGGAATTCTTTGTAGAATTGGGTAACATGTGCGAGTCGGCCAATTTAAGTATAAATGATGTAGATGTATTAGGGGTAGCCAGTGGTAATTTTACATACGTTAGCGATATGAGTGGTACCACCAGGTGGATTGATCATTGTCTCACTAGTAATAATCTAAATTCTAAAGGATCGAATTGTTAGAGTTCATATTCTGCATGATTTCCTTCTTTCTGATCATAGACCATTAGAAATATTAATTAACGTTACCAATTTATGCGCAACACGACTTAACAAGAAATCAATAGGTAAGAATAATCGCGTCGATTGGTCCAATGTTACGATGCAGCAGAGAATAGAATACAAAGACAGAACAAGTCACCTCTTTAATAATTTAGAAATTTTGCATCTTGCCTGTAAAAATCCTTGCTCAAATGATTCTCACTGTAAACTCATAGATAGGTATTATAGTAAGATAATATCCCTGTTAAGAGAAGCAGGAAGCCCCCTGATTAAATCTTACAATTATCATACTAAGATTATTCCTGGATGGAATGATTTTATTGCCCCCCTGAAGAGGGAATCGAAAGACGCCTGTGATTTGTGGTACTTTCATGGTAGACCCAGATTAGGACCAGTATACTTGAATATGTGTAGAAGTCGGGGTCAGTATAAGGCGGCCATAAGGCGATGTAAACAGGAAGAAGAGTCAATTCGGGCATCAAAAGCCTGTGAAGCTCGCATAAATAACGATAATAACACATTTTGGAAATTTGTTAAGAATCAAACGGGTGTCAAAAATATCCTCCCTCCGACAATCGATGGGGTGTCGGGGGAGGATGAAATTGCAAAGCTGTGGAAAAACCACTATTCTAACATTCTTAACAGTGTGAGTAGGGATAATCTTAAGATAGATTGAAGCGAAACGATTGTGGGAGGGACAAGGGAAAATACTTTGATATTATTTTCTGAAGTAAAGGGGTTAATTAAAGAGTTAAAGACTGGTTCTGCGTCAGGGGTAGATGCCTTATCGAATGAGAACTTAAAATATGCAAATGACGTAGTATGTCTGCATATATCATTGCTCCTATCAGCCATGCTTGCTCATAGCTACATCCCTGCAGAGTTCATGAGGGTATATATCTTGCCCTTGGTCAAAAATAAGTACGGAGACATTATGTCCAGCAATAATTACAGGCCTATTGCTGTCGCTTCCTGCTTCTCGAAACTAATAGAAAAACTCTTGTTACGCCGATTAAATGATTTCCTATGGACATCTCCTAATCAGTTTGGCTTTAAAGAGTCCCACTCAACTGACTTGTGTATCTATGTACTTAAAGAAACAATATCTAAATACATTGACAGTAATTCAACTATTTATAGCTGTTTCCTAGATATAAGTAAGGCATATGATAGGGTGAACCACAATATTTTATTTGCAAAACTAGAAGAGAGGAAGGTTCCCATGTACATATTAAATTTATTGAAATTTTGGTATTCCCACCAATCTTTCACTGTTAGGTGGGGCAATGTACTATCCGAGTGTTTTGGCTCCTCTTGCGGGGTGAGACAAGGCTCTTTGCTCTCCCCTATGCTGTTTAATGTGTATATCGACGGATTAATTGCTTCACTTAATGAGGCAACAGTGGGATGTTGTATAGATAACACAAGGATAAATAACTTAGTTTATGCCGATGATATGGTGTTAATAAGGCCCTCTGTTAAAGGTCTGGATCGGCTACTAAAAGTCTGCGAAGTGTATTCGCAGAAACATGATATTCTTTTTAATGTTACAAAAACTAAGGTTATGCAATTTCATCCTAAAAGCTGTAATCAACCAGCCGATATAAGGTTTAAAATGAATGGTGAAGTAATTGAGGAAGTACAAGAGTTTAAGTATTTGGGTCAAACTATTACCAGCTCCTTGAGTGATGACTCGGATATAAGAAAACAATCTCGAAGCCTGTCTGCTAAAGCGAATATGGCTATAAGGAACTTTCGATTCTGTACAAGTGAAGCTAAAGACACTCTCTTTCGTACTTTCTGCAGTAATATATACGGACAGCAACTGTGGGTGAATTATAAAAAAAGGTTCTGGCAGAACTCTAAATTTGCTGTACAACAGGTCTTTTGGACTCTTACATAAATTACCCCCTAGATGCTCAGCTTCGCAAATGTTTGCTACCCGCAATGTCCCGAGCTTCCCGGAGGTAACAAGACGTGCTCAACACAGTCTAATGCAAAGAATTAAAAAATCAACCAACCCGATCATCCAAGCTATCCATGAGTCCTGCCATTTATCTTCTAAGCCAGCGCTGTCCAACTTGCGGCCCGCGGAATGGACTTTTGCCAAATTTTATTTCTGAATTTTCTTCCCTATTTTGTCATTTCTAGTAGGGAGAACAACATTCAGCGGGTTCCTAAGTCGTATTAACCAACAGTGTATGATTATAGGCAACATCTTGGCCGCGCTTTATAGAAGTTGGACAGCACTGCTCTAAGCTATGGACTTCTTGGTACGAAAACGTCTGTCTATAGCTCCACTTAACTTCGACAGTGCAGTATTATTTCTAATTAATTGTATATATTTCTGTCCTTAGTATATGAACTGTCATTGTATTAATAATATTTGTCATATGGACTATAGTCTGCCAATAAACATTTTCATTTTCATATATAATGATGATGATGATATTTAGTGGCAGGAGATAAATCCCATAAAAAGTATAGGGGCTTTTCCGTTCTATGGGCACCAATGAGGTTAGGATAGGTTAGGCTATGTTAAGCTCGGTTAAGTTAGGTTAGGTATGACTAATGATAATGTAATGTAATAAATCGTCAAATTTTTGAAGAATAAACAAATATTTTTTGTTTTTATTTATGTTCATTAAAGCTGTTAAATTAAATAAATTAAATTTCTCCTATTCAAAATGTACTCATTATTTTATTTATTAATAAAAAGTTAAGATAAGTTTAAAAAATATTAATTTCTCATTTCAGTGGTGCCCATAGAACGGAAAAGGTCCAAAGTATAATATTCATCAAGATAATAAACGATACGACTAATTACTAAACAATAAATTTAAATATTGAAATAAAATTGGGGCTCAAAGGAAATAAAACGTTGAAAACTAACTCAGTCACCCCATTAATTTGTAATATTTACTAAATTCTATTCGTTTTGCTGACGCGATAACGACAAGTAAAGCCTTATATTAATCTACTAGTGTACCCGTGCCGTCAAGAATGACGGCAAAAAAAAAATGAACCACGAAAATGGAGACTGCTGCAGAAATAAGAAGACGATTGGCAAGAGAACGACAACGTAGGAGAAGAGCAAGCTTATTCTAAAAATTTATTCCAAAAGCTTTTAATTTATTTGGAATCCTATCAATTTAATTAACACGTATCATAGTTGTTGTTGTTGTTGTTTAGCCGATCAGCCCACCCTGATCGAGCAAGCCGGCGGCACGCAGGTAACCGATCGCCCTCTCCGGAGTGGACCAGAGGTTCAGCGCACTCGTGATGTTGTGTTGTGTTCGTTGTTGTGCTAGAGCGGTACAGTCCGTCATAATGTGTTCAATTGTTTGTGGTGTGTCTTGGCACAGGTGGCAGGTGTCGTCTATGGAGTTGTCTAGTCTGTGTTTATATGTCCATAAGTTGGGGTGATGTCCACATCGGAATCGTGCTAAGTTAACTCGATCCGATCTGCTCAGGCTGATCTCTGACCTGTTAATGGGCCGGCTTCGCACCTAGGACCGCATTCGGACCGAGTCGTGTCAGTGCTTTGTGGGTTAGGTGTGTGTGTATGTGTTTTCTGTACTGTGTGATGTCTGTGGGGCGTGGTATGGAATGGCGTATTTGGTTATAATGTCTCTCTGGTGTTACCTTAATGGTGCGAGGTGTTGGTGCATGATTGTACATGTAGTGGCAAGGGTGTTGTGGGTTAGTTGTCGCTGCTGCCATGAATTGTGTTCCCCTCATGTCTAAATGTTCCCTAACTTTTAGTATTTTTGTTTCTGTGTGCAGGTGTTCTATTGGTGTTGTTTGAGTGCATCCTGTAATGATACGAAGTGCGTTGTTTTGTATTGTTTGTAAGGTGTTTATGTGTGTGTTGAGATAATGGGTGCCCAGCATGGGCTAGCATAGTCCATAACTGAGCGAATATATTGTTTGTAGATGAGTGATGTTGTTTCCTGCTGGTGTCCAAAGTTTGTGCCTGTTAGTACCCTAAGCGTGTTAAGTCTTGACGTACATTTGTTTTTAATGTCCTGAATGTGGTTTGCAAAAGATAATGATGTGTTGTATGTAACACCTAGTATTTTGGTTCTGTGAGTGTGTGGAATGTTGATGTTGTTTAGTGTAAGTTGTGGAATTACCTGGTGTTCTTTTGTGTTGCTTGTAAGCAAGGTGATGGTTGATTTTGTGGGCGCTACTTTGAGTCTATTGTGTGTGAGCCAGTCTTGTATACTGTTTATGTATGTTTGTAGGTTATTTGTAGCGGTGTCGATGTTGTTGTGGGTGGATGTTAGAGTGATATCATCTGCATATGATGATAAGGTAAGCTTGTTATCTATGGGTGTTGGAATGTCATGCATGTATAAGTTGAAGAGTGTTGGTGAGAGAACAGAGCCTTGAGGGACCCCGTTCGGAAAAAGCTTGTTTTTGGATGACTTGCCATTAAATGTGACATGTGAGTATCTTCCTGAGAGATAGTTGCTCAGCCACCTTTTGGTGTTATTGTGCATGTTTGTGTTGAGTATTTTGTTTATGAGAGGGAAGCGTGGGATAGCATCAAATGCTTTACTAATGTCTATTGTTGCTAATAGTGTACGTTGAGCTGGTCTTCTAGAGTTGATGCCATCCATGATGTGCTGCGTCAGGTTAGTGAGTAATGTCGTGGTTGAGTGGTGAGGTCTGAATCCATGTTGAGTAGGCGATAGTGGTATGTGTGGGTTGGTGATTTGTAAGATTAGTCTTTCTGTTACTTTGGAAGGTGTGCATAGTAAAGTAATGGGTCTATAGGAAGCTGGTTCTGTTGGATTTTTGTTTGGTTTGAGTAGTGTAATAATTTTACCTTGTTTCCATATGTCAGGAATAATAGTGTTGGTATGAATATGTGCTGATATTTGTGAGAGCTAGTATTCCTTGTGGGCCCAAGTGTTTAAGGTATATGTTAGATATGTTGTCTGGTCCAGTAGCCTTCGAATTTTTAATGTTTTTGATGATCTTGGTGGTCTGGTCTGTATTGAAGGGTGTAATGGTCGTGTCGAGTCTGTAGGTTTTCTTGTGTCTGGCTGTTTGTTTGTCTGCGTGTTTCTGGTTGTTGTCTCTGTTTAAGTGACTTATCTTTGCGTAGTGATTAACTAGAATGTTAGCTTGTTGTGTGTATGTTGGGATATTATTTTGGCTGCGACAGATAGCCGCGTGTGAGGTGTGAATGCCGCTGTTAGAGTGGGTAATGCTGTTTATAGTCTTGTATAGCCTGTATGTATCTGTGGAGTGGTTTAGTGTTGTTATGAATTCCCTGAATGTTTCTGTTTGTTTTTCTTTGAGTTTGTTGTTTATTTCTGTGTTGAGCTGTTGTATCTGCTGCTTTATGGCTTCTGTGTGTGGTGTTTGTGTTTTATGTTTGAGGTTGTTACGTTGCCTTATGAGGTGGGCTATTTCTCTAGTGTAATTTGGGTTGTATTTCATAATGTTGCCCTTGGGTATGTATTTGTTTGCATTATTGATAATCTGATTAAATGTCTTGAGTGTTGTATCGATGTTTATGATGGGTGTGCTGTTTAATGTGGTGAATTGTTCCTCAGTCTGTATTTTGAACTGTTCCCAATCAGCTTTCTTGTAATTTCTGTATGTGTGCCTAAGGCTGTTGGGGCAGAGTGTAGAATGTGTTGTAATGATGATGGGCAGGTGGTCTGATGACAGTTGTTTTTCTGTTCTCCATTGTGTATGTGTTGCTAGTGAGGGGGAACAGAACGTTATGTCTGGGGAGGAGTTTGAGTATCCTGCTTGATGTGGTATGTGTGTATGTTCTTCTGTATTGTTAAGAATGAAGAGGCTGTTTAGTTGTGTGGCTATGTTGGCGCCTCTGGTGTTGTTTTGGTTGTGCAGGTACCAACTAGTGTCTTTGGCGTTGAAGTCTCCTCCTAAGATGACATTACAAAACCTGTAAAAAAATTTCAAAATGTTATTAATAAAGTGTATGCTTATAGATATAACATAGCAGCTCAAACAATCTGTATAAAAATGTGAACTTTATCATAAAAATGTGAACCTAGTACAGTTCCCGCCGCTTCGCTGACGGTTAGACAGGCTAAACTACAAAAAAAGAACCCAGCCGTGAAAATTTTGAGCTTCACATTGTGTCAACATTTCTGAATCTGGTATCTCCCAAAACCTCCTCAACCCCATTCATACAACTTGGGGGCTAACACCCTCCCCCATTACCCCCACCCCTCCCCATTACCACACCCATCCCCGATTACCCCCACCTCCACCCTTCCCCCATTGCTAAACTACAGAAAAGAACACAGTCATGAAAATCTTGAGCTTCACATTGCCGCCCGTAATACAATTTCTGAATTTTTTTTTTCTCACAATTTCTGAAAGCGTGACACAATTCTGCAACAAACAGACAGACAAACAAACAAACAAACAAAACTGGGCTATTATTATAATGTAATGAAAAAAAAACTTGTTTTTGTTCGATTGGAAAGGGAGAATAATTATCAGTCGAGTTTTTTGCAAAGGGGAGAACTAAATGGAGTCGACACTCAAGGAGCTGGTGATAATCTGACCCAGGTATTTAAGTTCTGGCCTGTTCTATCGGTTCGCCTCTCATTTTGAAAATAATATAAGCCGTTTGGTTTCAACTTTTAGGATGGAATTGCATAACCTTAATTTTAGTAACATTAAAATTAATGTCATGGTTTTGTCAATATAATTCGCGGATTTTTTTAAGGTGATTCAGACCTTTAACTGGAGGGCTTATTAATGGGTTAAACCAAGTTATTTATCCTCATGTCATCTGTACAACATCCCACTTTTGCTCATTAAGAGAAGTAATTAACCCATCAATATACACATTCAACAGCAGAGGAGAGAGAGCAAGGAGCCTTGTCAAACCCCGCATGAGGAATAAAAACAATCGGACAATACATTTCCCCCCCCCCATCTAACCATAAACGTTTGGTGAGTGTACCAAAATTTTGATATACAGTATTTAAGATATACAGTGGAACATTTCTGTCTTCTAATTTTTTAAATAGAATATTGTGATTTACTTTACTTATATCCAAAAAATTATAAATAGCTGAATTACTATATTCAACTGCAATCTTCTTCAAAACATAGACACACGCAGGTAGGTTGTATCAGTTTGGTTTTAAAAGTATAAGGACCTTTTAAAACCAGACTGATTAGGAGACATCCATAAATAATCATTTAGTCGGCGAAGCAAAAGTTTCTCAAGTAGTTTTCAGAAGTAGGCAGCAACAGCAATAGGCCTGTAGTTATCGCTGGATAGAATATCCCCATATTTATTTTAGACAAGGGGTGTGATATATACCCTCATAAACTGTGTAGGAATATATGGGCAAGCCTAGCTGACAACAGTAATGAGATATGAGGATTTATCACATCATTAGCGTACTTTAAATACTCATTCGATAGGTTATCTATACATGGGGAGGGACCTGTCTTTAGCTCTTTAATCAGACTTAATTCAGGCACTGAAATTCTTTTGATTCCCTTTTCAGGGGAGCAATAAAATCATTCCATCCAGGAATAATTTCAAATTTCAGTATGGCACTCGTAAGATATAATCAAAGGCCTTCCTGCTTCCCTAAGTATGGATTCTATATCACAATAATACCTATCTATAAGTTATATATATTAGTGGTGGACCGGATGTCAGTTTTTCAACCTGCGGATGCGGATATTTAGTTAATCTATCAATATAATATACAGTAGAATTATGAATATATGACAATTTTTCAAATTTCGTGATATTACTATTATGGCAGGCAATGCATAAGAATTAAAATTAATATTAATGTTTTCATTATGATAAAAATAATAACTTTCTCAAGAGTTTCAGCACATGTTTCATTCAATTTTCTGTGTTACCACATATTTATATTTTGAGGTTTATATATTTGTTTGTTCATTAATAATTAATACTTTACATGAAATGTGCATGACTGGGCCTTATAAGCTACTTTATAAGCTAATTTAATTGTAAATTACATAATTTATTAGGTAATATCCGCATAACATCCGCAGTCAGAAGTGCGGATGCGGATGTTAAAAATGATGCCGATGGGGATATCCGGTCCACCACTAATATATATATATATATATAATATTCCTTTAATTTTTTTTTACTATAACGAATGAGAGGGAAGTGCAGTTAATAACCTAATTTCTTTTAACAAAAGGATAGCTCAACGGAATGCTGAATCTGAAAAGCAAATTTGATGTCCGTATCATCCGAGCCAAGAATGGCGCAATTTCAAAGTTTACATTTATATATTTTAAATAAATTACGCATTTTAAAGAAACCTTTAGAAGACACGTGAATACATTTTTTTTCAAGAAGAAACGTACAATAGCTCTGTATTAAACACACACACACACATTATGTACGGTATGTATGTATGTGTATGTATATATGTATCCATAATGAATGTATGTCTGTGTGTACAGCGGCGCTCATAAGTTATTCGTTCAGAGAAATATTGTTATATTCGTCCTTATATAAGGTTTTTCGTTTGGAAAAATTTAATATAAAAAAATTAGTTTAACCCCAGCATATAAGGTAAAATATCAAAGAATTTGAGAAAAATAAAAAAAAGTGAAAAAGCAAATGTTTTTATACATTTATTTACAAAATTATTTAATACTTCGAGTCCACCTTAGGCTTGAAGAATTTAAAATTTTATCAGTAGTTGGCTATTTATTGATTAGAGACTGTTGGTAATTCTGAATTCTAGAATTCTCTATTTGAGTCTTCATATGAGGTAGACGGATGACTGCACAAGCCTTTAGTAAGCAATGGGTCGTCGTGGTAAAGAGCTGTTGACAGTTCTTAAGAGACCTGTTATTGCTGCACACGAGTATGAAAAGAGTTATAGGAAGATAGAAGAACTTCGAATTCCATTTACGGTTGCTGCAGTTATAAAGAAATGGAAAGGCCTTGGAACAATCAAAACTGTACCAACGTGGGAACGATCTTGCGGGATTTCAGACCGTACAGCTAGCAGGGTTGGCAAACACCCGGGTTTTATTGGAAAAAACCAACCCACCTGGGTTTTTCGTGTTTTATCGGGCTTTTTCATATTTTCAGTGCCCAAAATAGTATAAGAGCAGAGCTAAATAACGGAGATTACTACAAAAATAACTATTTACCACGAGTTGTATTTTCATTGGGCAGTTAGGTATATGCTTTGCTTGAAAATAAAATGCTCAAATAATTAATGTTTGTAATAGCTCAGTGAAGTTGTGTGAATGTGGAATCTTTTTTTGATCCATATTTCATATTTTAGTAATGAGTACTGTGCAAGAATTAATCTATTACATTATTTTATTAGCGACTCGTTGATTTATTTAAAAAAACTGAAAAACCCACCTGCGTGGGTTTTGTGTTTTTTTTCAGGTGTTTAAAAAAAACACTGGGGACAACTGGGTCGGGTCCAATCGGGCCAACCCTGACAGCTAGACGGATTGAAAGAGTGGCTGCTGCGAATCCACGAGTGATTGCAGGTGGTATTTGCCAAACATTAGGACTGTCTAAGATTGATGTCCATCCCTCTACTGCACGTCGTACATTGGGAAAGAATGGTCTGCATGGAAGAGTTGCACGAAGAAGACCTGTGCTACGAAAACCGCACAAAGAAGCTCATTTAGAGTACACCAAGGATTATCAAGATGATGGATTTGCATTGTGGAAGAAAGTTCTGTGGACAGAGGAGACCAAAATTGAATTATTCAGGAACAATATTTGGCGAAAATAAAATACTGCATTCGAAGGGAAAAAAAACACCCTTCCTACGCTTAAACATGAGTTTGAAAATTTGCTTCTTTGTGGATGCTTTAGTGTTTGTGGTCCAGGAAAGCTTGTTGTCATCAATTGAATCTTGAATTTAAAGAAATATCAGAAAATTTTAGTTCGGAAGTCGCGAATGGGTCGCAGTTGGGTACTGCAACGAGATAAAGATCCAAAACATAAAAGTAAGAGCACCATGAAATGGCTTCAACAAAAGAATTTCATGCTTCTCGAGTGGTTCAGTGAAAGCCCAGATCTCAATTTAATCGAGAGTTTATGGTTTGATTTGGAGAAAGGTGTTCGCGAGAGAAACCTTTTGAATCTGAATGAATTGCAACAATTTTCTTTAGAAGAATGGGCTAAAATTTCTACTGAGAGATGTCGAAACCTCGTAGAAAAGCACCCAAAATGAATCACTGAAGTCATTCAAGCATAAAGAAGACACAAAATATTAAATAATTTTGTAAATAAATGTACGAAAACTTTTGCACTTTAACTTTTTTGTTTTCTTCAAATTCTTCGATGTTTTACGTTGCATGTTGGAATTAAATTAATTTTTTTTATTTGTTAAATTTTTCCAAACGAACGATAAACTTTTCGTAACTGTCGTATGTATGGTACAAAAGATAAGGACGAATATAACAAATATTTCTCTGTACGAATACTTATGAACGCGACTGTATCTGTGCATGGTGCTATGTATGTATGTGTCTATCTATTTATGCATGTATATGTGGATGTTATCAAGTCTATGTATGTATCTATTTGTATCTATTTTATTTTTGAATGTGTGTAAGCTAATGTAATTTTTCTTACATTTTCCTTCTGTTTCCTAAAAAAAAGTCCATACACTGCGATGGATACAACACATTCGTTCTCTGGCTACATTGTTCCTTTGAAGGTCTAAAAACGAATATTATCTTAATATAAAAGTTGATGAGGGAAAGTTATCCTCTTCATCAAAAAAAATTAGAAACACAATAAACGTGGAAAACAATAGAATACTTAAAATCACCGAGGTTAAAAGAGCTGAAAACTAAAAACTGCGAAGTTTTTCGAAGGAGACTACCTTCTTCGTTCGAGCGTGAGAAAACGAAGAAAGTCGTATCCTTCGAAAAGCTTTGCGGTTTTCAGTGTTTTTTTACCCCTTTTAACTTCGGGGATTTTAATTGTACATGAAAAAAATTAATTTGTGACGGAACGGTCCGGAACCGCATCCCAGGATTTTTTTTATGACGATGAAGAAAATAAAATAAATACCGTTAAAATGAATGCGCATCAAAAAGATAAATAATTGCCTCCTTCGTCAAACGAATAAATAACGCCTGGCCACTATCATATCAAATAAAGAGAATAAATTCATATAAAGCTAATTAGTAACTTATTTTATATTTTTCACAGAATGGATCTAATTATTGCTTCACTTTTGAAACTATTAAATATCAAAACTAAATATTATCTCAATGGCAGATGCACGACGACTTTCACATCCAAATTAGATGTTGCGGCTTAAAGGACAGCGTGTACTTTGCCGCCTGCTTGTTATTTTGTGATATGAAATTCTATCGTTTGAAGAGTGCATAATTTAAAGACTAAATATGTTTAAAAAAAATTCTTTTTTTTTCTTTTTTTTGGAGGGGTGTGGACAGGGAGGGTTGGATATTTACATGATAATCGGTTTTCCTTAGAGTTCCGGGTCTTTTCTGCTACAAATTAAGCACTGCATATATATATATATATATATATATATATAGTTACGATAGAAGTGTTCTTCGGGAATCTTATCCTCAATATGAATATGAAAACAAGAGATACGACTCTCAACATTTATTGGCCAAACGTTTCGGTCCACTCAGGGGCCATCTTCAGTGACTACATAGAAGCATCTAAAAATAATCATAAAACTAAAGTAAATACAAATGTCAAACTGTACAATAATAAAATCTAATACAAAAAAGTTAAAAAGTTGTTAAAAAAAAACTATCTGGATTATAAAACAAAAAAGTAAAAATAAAACCAACTAAAATTTAAAAAATTAAGTTTAAAAATGTCAAATTTAAAATAAATTAAAAAAATTAAAAGTTTAAAAATTTAAAATTTTGTAAAAAGGACTGACCTGGATGGTAAAAGTTACAAATGACAAGTGGAGAGAAAGGAAAAAAAACTTAAGTTAGTGCGGTAGTTGCGTTAAAAAGGTGTTGGTTGGTTAGGAAGTATGTAATTTTATCGAGGAAAGGCTATCGTTTAGTTCTGGGTTTAATTTCTTGATAAAAAGGGATTCTAAAATTTTAAGATCAAGTGTGTGTGTATATATATATATATACACACCACACACACACACACACACACACACAGTAGACCCCCGCTATCCGAGATTAATTGGTTCCTTAAAAACCATCTCGGATAGCGGAACTTTGGTTAACGGGACCATACTTTACATGTTATAAGGCTAACTGGTTCCAGAAAACTAAAAACTGACCCTTATCACCACAAAATCTAACTTTAAAGGCCCTACAGTATTTTTAATTAAATTAAATAGTATTTAAGTACAGTATTATTGTGTTATTTTCTGAAAATAAAGAATTAAATTATAATGAATACAGTACTGTATTAATTAAATTAAATTAACATGCACTCAAAAATTAACATTCACCAGAACAACAATTTGACTGGGCTTGCTGGAAAGATTGGAAAGATGGTGGTTTTGTTTTATTGTTTGGAAGGTGAGTCTCTTTCCATAAAGGCATCTGGTAGTTCAGGCAATTGGTCGTGTTTTTGAGAGCTTGAAAAGGTCCCTGAAGTTGATGGTTTTGGTTCATCTTGTTTTACAGAAGTCCTCTTCGGTTTGAAAAAATTATCAATCAGTGTCTGTTTGGGCTTGGTCATTTCTTGGAGTTGAGTTCGGTATGGGAGGAGCGCTGAATTGATGGTGCTGTATGTTGTGTAGGCTCTGCCATGGATGGGATCTCTTTCCATGATTTTCCATCGCTTGCGGCCATTCTAGAACAAACATGTGATGTTGGTCGGTATCTCGATCAGCGGGGCAAATTTCGGTTAGCGGATGAATGGTTCTTTATTGTTGAACGGTTTTCTAGATGGAAATCTAAGCTTAATAAGGAACAGCAAGACAAGTTCTTGAACGAAAATTTTATTCTTAACAAAGCTTTCTGTGAGGCTAGTACCGGGAAAAATACTGTAATTCCAAAATATA
>JAJOZX010001273.1:500000-590000 GCA_023014485.1 Bathynomus jamesi | reverse complement strand
TCATTTAGTTGTTGAGAAAGGAACCCAAAATGTGTATCATTTCAGCGACTAGTTACTAAAATATTTAGTTTTGAATAACAATAAAACCTATACGTTCTGATAACAAGAGTGACCGCATATGCTGCGGACTAGTCCTTAAAGGGTTAATTCGTATACAGTGCGTACGCTGTCTACATATGCGTAGCTTCTAAGTTGGGCTTATCTCCCATTTTGACAACCTTCGTAGCTCAGTGGGTAATACCGTTTCCCTATAGAAGTAAAGACACTGAGGTTTGGGTACACTGAGATTGGCATTTTCATCCAGATGATGATTTGTGTTTTATTTTTTTTTAATTGAGCAAGTGCCCTCAGTTGATAAAAATATTTTCATCGAATTACCTCGATGCTTGATGAAATACTTTTCATGGCATTATTTTTTGATGAAAATAATGTCATCACTTTTCCCCCAGGGAAACTTCAGCGTCATTATTTGAATTATTCATCAGTATAGAGACAGTTTGGTGCATATGTTATATCGAGACCGTTTACTAAAGATACAATGTTGTGTATAGAATGTCTGTATAAAGAGGATGCGCCGTGATTATCCCTTATACTATATATGTTAGAGGGAATCTGTGTAAGTAGGGATTTCATCAAATCCCTAAAATGTTCAGGGATTTCATGTCAGGTTAAGTCGTGATATTTTCATTAAAACTAACGAAAATATCACGACTTAACCTTACATGAAATCCTTGAACATTTTAGGGATTTCATGAAATCCCTAGTTACACAGATTCCCTGTAACATATATACTAAACAACAATAGTGGAAGTTTAATACGTAGAAATCCTTCATTGCTATACCCGCTAGGGTAGCGTAGTGGTAGAGCGCCAGATTGTTAATCTAAATATCCTGGATTCGAGTCTCGGCTCGGACTTCAGATTTCAGCGATGCTGTTTTTATGGGTCCTTCTTGGTCGGGGAGTGGGTTTCTTCCGTCATTTGACCACAGATGTTACGAAAGAGGTTAAATAACTGCGGACATTATTATCCTTCCTTGCTGTACTTTCACTTTATAAATACATTTAGTTCATTTTGACCAATTTTTCCTCTATTCATTAGCGAGGAAAATCATAAAATTGTGAATGTAATTTTATTATGGTAACCAATATTCAGTTATTGTATGCAAGTTTAGCATTTAGGAAACATGTCAATAAAGGCTTACTCGTTTTAGCACACACTAATTATTTTATTATTAAACACATTTCTGAATTGTTTTTTTAAAATGAAGTTAATATAATACATTTTATTATTTAACTCTGTATTACTCATGTCTAATCGAGTGTGTGAAATGACGTTGCTTATTAAAGCTGAAAGACTGATAGAAATAAACATTTTTATTAATACAAAACATCTCTCACTCATCACCGCTCGATGATCAAAGCACCTCCTCTATTTCCTTTTCCTTGAAAGACTCCAATCTGCCAAAAATAAGATAAAAGTAATCCTAAATGATTAATGTTGTCAATGCTCCGAATTCAGTGGCTACAGTTCCGGCTCCAGCCTTGTTTCGGAGCTATTAAAGACTCCCAACTTCGGCTCCTAGCTAACTTTAGCTCTGCTTTCACTCCTGAGTTGCTTCTCATTAGCGCGCTCTCTCCGGCTGTACGTTTACTTGCCATTTTTCAGACATTCCCACAATACTATAGTTGCTATATTATTGTAGTATGATCTTTAAGAGGGGAAGCTGTTTTTAACTTGTGATCCGGACTGGCATATAGATAGATAGATAGATAGATATGAGAGAAATCTTTAAAATGTACACAGACAAAAGAGTAGCGGCATTGGTGACGCTGCGTCGATTCAGGCAATTTAGTTTACTTAAATCACTCAATATCATAAAAAAAAATGGTTATGTTATTTATATTAGGTCAGATGCTGCCATCTAGCATCTATAATTGAAAATGTGAAAGTGTCGCAGTTTTGTAAGGTAGCGAAACATCCGTATGTGTACGGGAAAGGGGGAGCAAAAGTAAGGGAACAAATTTAATGAGCATGTCGGGCCACAGTTTCATTGTTACAAAAGTTTAATTTCGTCTCGACTCTCAACATTTTACTTCCTCTCACTTTTATTTATACGTGTAAGTAATTTTTTCTTTCTTGTAATCTGAAGAAAGTAGGAGATCCTTTCTGCCAGAATACTCCTCTCTTAAAGGCAAAACTTATTACATTTTTTAATTCCGCTTTACCCTTTAATTCCGCTTACCATTACTTTTAAAAAGTTTTTTTTTATATATATAAATGTGTGTTTTAAAGGCCATTTTTGTCTCCTTTTCTTTCTTTTAATCTTTTGTTCCAATTTCTTTGTGTCAGCTAAATTTCTTTCTTGTAACAATGTTACTAGGTAGGATACACGACTATTTGTACCTCTGCTTTTATTTTTTAACATGACTGAAGGCTACGATTGTTTACGTTTGAAAGACTTCGTTATAAAATGGTACGCCATTTCCCAGAATACAGCTCAATTTGCTGCTCAGTATCGGAAGCATTATGGCTGGATACCTTCAACAAATAAGAACATTTTGAACTTTGTACAGAAGTTCGACGAAACCGGAAGTGTCCACAGTGCACCGAGGTCCGAACGAACTAGATCGGTTAGGATTGACGAGAGCATATAAAGTGTTTTATTTCGTTGCATTTTAAAGGAGTCAGCCGGAGTCTTATCCCAAGACTATGCTGACAGCCAATCGACTCGCGCCGTCCACTTCACCGACCAAGAACCTTTTCGTCCAAGAAATCGCAAACGTAGGGAACGTAATGTGCCGAAGCTCATCTTGCACAGAGATTTCATTTAAATCTATAGACCTATACAGTGTCATGGTATAGGGATGATTTATTTATTCATCTTTTCAAGATAGCTTCGGTGTCAGAAAGAACGTTCCGATGATGCCATCGAACAAAATATTAGTCCTTACACAACATGGGAATTATCAACACTCCAACAAATGCAACTGTGCTTACTAATATGTAGTTTCGACCTGAATGTGACTTCATCGGTCAAGTAAAGAAAGATCACCAGCGACAAAGTTTAGTAGAAGGTTGTCAAATTAATGGTGTCGATTTGCTTTGCTTTAGTTACGTAATCAAACTTTACAAGATCCTAAAAGTTTTTTTACGTGTTGAAGGAGTCTGGCCATAATGCTTCTTATATTGAGGCGCATATTCAGCTATATTCTGGGAAATAGTTTATCACTTTATAAACTGAAGGGCTCTCTTTCCTGTCTGCCTCCCTATATACATTAGCGTAGCCAAGATTTTACTAAGGGAGGGGTTTTGTACATATGCTTTGTTATAATTTTAAATACCTCAGAAAAATTGATATATTTGCTGCCTCTTTGGTGGAGCCATTTTGTTACCTCTGACAACCCCCTCCTCCCTGGCTACATCGTTGCCTGTATCTATATATAATGATCCTAATGAAAACTGAATCATCAGGAGTCCCAGGTGAGTGAATGTTCATCATTTTGGTGACAAATTAACCTTCAGGAGTGCTCGCTGACTGACCGTTCAGGATCTCGATGAAATAATTTAGTCTCAGTGTACTCCCAGTGGGGCTGGTAATAATAATAATACATTATTATTATTATTATTATTATATTACTATTCTTCGGCGTAAATTATAAATAGCAATTAAATTTTCGCTTTAATTCGTGTTGAGAGATCATTAATCATACAAAAACTTCGAATCCACTTCTGAAACGCTCGTGTACGTTTCCTACATTAGAACTACTTATTTTTTCCTTCTCCCGCAAAACTGAGGTTTTGATATGTACGGGGTTTTGAAATATTACCATCGATATGTACAGGTTGTCCATCAACCCTGTAATGGTTTCGATGTAAATAAAAAAAGAAACATTGAATATATGAAAGATTTAAGCGTCAATATTTAGAGCAGACTTCTAAATTTATTTCAGACTATGGCATAGGGTTGGTAGTGCTCCGATTTTGCTGGCTGCAGTGACTCAGCTCCTGCTTCAGGCCGGCTCCAGAGCTGAGAGTGTCCCCGGCTCCAGCTCCGGAGCTGCTCCACTAACCCAGTTCAGTCCAGCCCCGGAGCTGCTCCACTAACCCAGTTTTAGCTGCGGAGCTGCTCCACTAACCCATTTCCAGCTATTCCAGCTCCACAGCTGCTCCACTAACCCCAGCTTTATATTCTAAGTTGCTCCAGAATACGGTGTTGTTCCGGCCTGATATTTTAGTGTCTTTTTATTGCGCTACAGCTCTTAAGATACAAAAACTGAATGCACAATAGGATAGCATTTTGCAGTTTGCATAATTCTCTGAATTGTAAGTGTGATATAGTTTCTAATAAGTAGTAAGTGCTTGCAGCGTTTATACAGCTTGAATTTTAGTTGGTCAGAGTAATGGTTTTAGGGCGCTCAAAAGTACCTGCTTTTTATGACATTCTAATCTATTATAAAAAACGTGTCCTTTTCTCGTAATCGTACGATTTTACTATCCATGTTTGGCAAACTGGTACGGCCAGGACACTATATTACGATTAAAAAATACTATACGCACATTCGTACACTCAACATTCAGCGGTCCGGTTTGTTTACAACTAGTGTTTTACATGCTCAAAGAAAACCATTGAACGTCAAACCGCCCAAAACACCAATCGCTAGTGATCAGCTCCTATCCCCTAAATTTGCTGACATTCACTCTGCTGTAAGTGGAGCAGCTCCAGGCTTCAGCTCCAGCTCCAAGTTCCGGAGCGCTCCGATAAGTCTGGCTCCAGCTCGGCTCCGGAGCAGAGTTTAAACAATTGGTCTGCTCCGGTCCGGCTCTGGGAGACACATTAGCATGAGTTTTGAACTGCTGGATTTAATAAAAATGGATCAAACATTTCTAGATCGATTATATTGGTTATATTTTTCAACTAAAGTTACTTCTCATGTCAGTGGCAAAGTTAACAGACAACTGCCAACTTTGAAGACAAAATAATTCCAATGAAATAAGAGAGCAGAAGCGAGACTCCCGTAAGGTTAATGTCTGGGTGCTTTTACACGAAAAGGAAAAAAATTTTCTTTTTTTTTTTTGACTCATCCGTCACCAGTACTTTATATTTGAAGATGCTTCAGATTTTCTTTGTTCCAATTGTAGATCAAAACCTTTTGGATAAGTTGGTTTTACCGCAAGACGGGAACCCCCATCTCATTATGCCGTAAGTGTTCGGAACTTCCTTACCGAGATCTTCCCAGGAATATGAATTGGACGCTGTAGCCCCATTGCATTGCAAACCCCATTAGATTTCTACCTTTTGGGGAAGATGAAAACTAACTTCTGTGCAACTAATCCTAAAGATTCAAAACACCTTTAACAAAAAAATAAACGTAAAGTAAATGCCATAACGTTCCAGCAACTTGAAAATGTTTTCGCCAATTTCAAAACATTACAACACTAACTACTGTAAATAATAATGGAGGACATGTTGAAAATTAATGTCTTGTACATAGTAACTGTACCGTTTTTAATAAATCTTATTTTCCTTGTATATTCAGCATTTAATTTGTTTATTTACATTCAAAACTAACAGTATTTTATAGACACCCTGTAGTTGTACATAAGGACTATAAACGTGACTAAATATGAAGACAACAAGAGATTTTAACTTACTGTAACTAAAAAAGTGAAGCAGCCTGTTTTCTCACTCGTTTATTTCGCCGTTCATATATATATATATATATATATATATATATATATATATATATATATATATATATATATAATATTTTAGCTATTCCGATCAAAAGGTTATATAATTTATTTATAAATAATTTGCTCTTTCAGGAAGTTATTTATTATTTCATTTTGTGAAAACGTTTTGTTAAATTTATTATGGCAAAAGAATTATTATGCCATAAAATTTAATGATTGAGTAAAGAGTCAAATATTATTATTTTGTCCTTAAATTATATTCACGTTTAATTCTTAAATACAGTATGTAAGAAAAAGGAACTTTACCCCCCTAAAGATGGGGGATATGTAGCGGCCATGTCGTTACCTCACTTCCCTAAGATCAGCGAAGTTAAGCGACGTTGGGTTTAAGTAGTGGTTTTATGGGTGGCCCTCTTCCGCGTTCGGATGATGTAGCGAACGGTGGTTCGTTCTGATTCCACGTTAAAGTGTAAGTCCCATCTCTCATACAACCCTGGCTGTTCGTATCACCAGCCAAGTTGAGCAACGTGGGTGTTTGGGTAATAGTTGGATGGGTGACGTCCTTACATTCAGATGATGTAATGACCCGCGGTTCAGATTCCACGTAGTATATGGAGAGTAAATCAAGCAGTATATCATATTGTACTTAATCAGTTAACCAAAATTTATAAAAAAAATTAATATATATATATATATAGTCGCCTCGGTGGTGTAGTGGTTAGCGTCGCTGACTACGAATCCATCGGCCCCGGTATCGAGACCCGGTGACGGCAGCCGGCGCGCAGCAAAACCCAGCTGTTCATCCTTCCACACAATAAAGTGGTTGGTAGATAAATGGGTACCCTGGGTGGCCTTAGTGGTTAAGACGCTGGGCTGCTGGTGGGGCGTAGTTCGGATTCCACGTTAAACTGTAGGTCTAAGATGGAGTGAAAAGCTTGACCTTCGTCAAAATGAACAATTCGGGCGGAAGCTAACCAAAGGTGTGTGTGTGTGTGTGTATATATATATATATATATATATATACACACACACACACACGTTGTTTAACCTTGGTTTTGCTTCCACTCGAATTGTTCATTCTGACGAAGGTCAAGCTTGTCACTCCACCTTAGACCTACAGTTTAACGTGGAATCCGAACCATGCAGCACCAGCAGCCCAGCGTCTTAACCACAAGGCTACCCAGGGTACCCATTTATCTACCAACCAATTCCTTTACTGTGTGGAATGATGAACAGCTGGGTTTTGCTGCGCGCCGCCTGCCGTCACCGGGTTTCGATCCTGGGCCGATGGATTCGTAGTCAGCGACGCTAACCAGTACACCATATATATATATATTATATATATATAATACATTTCAAGAGCTTTAGTGTAAATGGGAAGAAAAGCTTCACTGCTTTGCACAAAGCGTCGCTCTTCCTATACACCAATTAGGGTACGAACAGCTCGCAGCATCATTGCCAAGTACACAGAAGGTCAACGTACTAAGGAGGTTCCGTATTTGGCTCATCACCATTAAAAGCAACAATGCTCCGTGTATATAATCCATTGAACAATCTTATTCATATCATTTTTCTTCGTGCCTCCGTCCTATGTAGTTACTTTGCATTGCGGACTATGTATATATACCGTATATATACAGTATATATACCATATATATATACCATATATATATACCATATATATACAGTATATATACAGTATTAGCACTGTTCAAAAATCAACTTTTTCTTATTTTCATAGGTTTCTGTACGTTTTCCCATGCTTTTTGACCTGAAAAGGCCGAAAATCACAACCATTTTTACCTAGGTTGTTGAGAAGCATTGCCGCATGGAGCTTTAAGTTTTCTGCCTTGAAATCGGCCAAAAGCACCAGTTCCGGGGTCCCTTGAATCATGTTTTGCACTATAACTTTTTATCTAAACAAGATAGAGCAACAAAATAGGCACCAAATTAAAGTGTTTTTAATTCTCTTTCTAACTTATACAATTATGATAGTCTTGGAACAAGAAATGGCTCATTGGTATACAAAGATTTCAGAAATATCACAAAATTCGTTTTCTCACACTCAAGGCAGACAAGGCGCCTTATTCATGACACAAATTTGAGATTAACATTTTGTCACAAGTCTAATCGATCAAGAAGTGAAAGCATTACATGATGATTAATTTCATAATGACATTTACACAGTCAGTTTGTTTCTTGAAGCTGTCAAAGCGGCGTCTGTTGAACTCCACAGCTTGAAGGAGATAGTCCCTTTGCTTGGCATCTGTTGTTATGACATTTGCAAAGTCGCTCATCATCTTGACACCACGTTCAGCAATGTCATTCACCGCTTTCAGATTCTTAACATAGTCCAACGCTTTTCTGTAGTCCTCATTCTGTGGCCAAGACGTGACAGGTTCCAGAAGCCACTCGGATCCAATGTTCAGTGTCTCCAGCAGGAAATGTGATTCTGGGCCAATGAGATCAACCAGGGTGGTCTTAGCTGTGACTCTCTGGAATAGAGGCTTTCCTGTTCTGAAGCTGTCTGGCTTCTCAGTGGCATGTAACTGGGCAGCAATGTCGTGCTTCAATGTGTCACTCAATCTACTGCTGAACAGGGCAAATGGCACGACTTCCTGCGTCAGGTACCATTTGTGGTTTTCCATCTTATTAAGTACTGCATCAGCAAGCTCTGGGTCAGTTTTCTTGTACTTCAACATGTCCTGGATTAGACTTAGATCATTCACGGGAGCATCTGCAGCAGACATTGACATCATCCATACAGGAGTGTAGAACAGCGCAAGGAAGGTGTTGAGTCTTTCCAGCTTTGATACAGTGTCTTCGTCGTACTCAAGTTGATCTGCAAACATCAGCATTTTCATGGAGTACAGGTTTCTGGCCATCCATCTGGCCTGGTCGACTCCAGTGAATACCTCGAGGAGGCGTTCCTCCAAGAACAATGACTGTCAGTTCAGCCATTTCCCTGTAGTCGGCTCTTGGAAGCCTTTCTGCTGTTAGAATGTCTTGGAGTATTTCTTCACTGTTCTTCTTCTTTTCCTTCAGCCATTTGCTGTTGATAGCCAGCATCTTTGGGTTTTCCTTGGACAAGTCCGTCCAAACATCCTTCAGATGCTCAAACCAGGGATTATCTGGCCCCTTCACCTTCCCAAACAGCTTCTCCCAAACTGCTCCTACTAGGATTTCCAGGATGTGATGTCGACAGGCCAGATAAAACACCTTTTTGTTCAGCATTTTCTCTAGCAGTTTGGCAGCTCCTCTGTGAACTCCACTGTTACTGGATGTAGTGTCAAAAACAAGGGCAGTAACATTATCCGTAAGTTCCCATGTCTCCAGTAAATCCATTGAAGCCTCAGCCTGAGCTGTGCCAGAAGAATTGTCGATGACAGGTACTCCCAATAACTTTCCTTCAGTGTATGAAGGTGGACCAGACACTAGCACAGCTAAAGTCTCTGAGGTACTTCCAGGTTCACTGCCCAAGACATCTTTGAGCAACTTTCCATCCCAGTGTAAGGCAGCGTACTGTGGGTTTTTTCACAAAACTTGGACATGTGACTCTGGCTGATATTATACCTGGACAGCATTCTGTTGCGACGTGTTGTTGAGGTTGAGATGACGAAGTTATCCAGATCAGCCCCTCCAGCTTTCAAGGTGGCAGAAACCATGGCAGTAACTTGATTGTCTGATAAACCAAGACGATCAGCTGTATTGCAGATGACATCACATTCCATGACCTTCCTTGGAAACGTCAAAGTCACACTAGTCACAGTGTCTTGATGGTGAGAACATCCAGGACGAGGCTGATGGTAATCCATGTCCTCTGTGTTAGCGTCGTTGTCAGTTGAGTCACCCCAGGTAATGTCATCCACATGAACAACTGCCTCTTGTTTTGCTGCAGCTGTAAAATAGTACAACATGTTAAGACAGTAATTGTTAAGTACATGCTAAATATCGCAATGGAGTAAAACTTAAAACTTTTTGTGACGTTCAAAGTAATTAGTTTTACCTTGTTCTTGTCTATGCAGTCTTTCATTCCTCGCTGCTTGCTGCAGGGATCTTGTCTCAAAAATCTTGTCATGACCAGACATATGACCTTTCCTCTCAGTCTTTTGGTCTTCGTAGAACCTGATATCCTCATCTTTCTTCTCTCTGGATAACAGTCTGTTGTTCTGCATTTCCTGGATTGCATCTGGAGCTCCTATATCGAACAGGCTGTCTAATTCCAGCACAAATGCTCCTCTTTTTCCTCCAGGGTTACTTGCTCTTCCTTTGCTTTTCACCAGAGCACGATGTTTCTCATGTAGTTTCATGAAGAGCTTCATTGCGTTGTACTTGGTCATTGTCTTGATCCTAGCCATCTGCCAGAATGGGATGATAGATTCAACTGTTTCATATGCAAGGTCTTGAACCATGGGCCTCCCTGCATTTTCCGGTAAATTCTGAAGATTAAGGAAATACTGGAACGCCTGTCTGTTGGTGGGAAACTGGCAACCACTGATAAAAGCTGAAGGGTATCCAACCAGGAAAGTTTCAGTGAGAGATCTGGTAGATGGCCCAGTTGACACCTGCCTGTGGACAGTACGTGGAGGTTCTGAGATGTCAACTGTGCGCCCACGGAGCTCCCTCAGCTCCTTGCTTAATGCCATTGTGAAGTTGTAACTTGTAGATGGTTTTCTAGATTCTGATTGAGTTTCTGTTGTTTCCTGAAAAATGATAGATAATTATTATTATTATTATTATTATTATTAATTATTATTTATTTATTATTATTATTATTATTATTATTATTATTAATATTATTTATTAATTTTATGCTCTTTCATTTGATACCTAATTTGTTGCTCTATCTTGTTTAGATCAAAAGTTAAAGTGAAAAACATAATTCAAGGGACCCCGGAATTGGCGCTTGGGTTAAGGGAAAAGTGTATAAGACTGTGGTAAGACCGGCTATGATGTACGGGGCTGAGTCTTGGGCTATAAAGAAAGATCATGAGAAAAGACTAGATGTAACGGAGATGAGAATGCTGAGATGGATGTGCGGAGTGACAAGGTTGGATAGAGTAAGGAATGAAAGGATAAGGGGCACAACAAAGGTTGGAGAAATCTCGAGGAAGATACAAGAAAGTAGACTGAAATGGTATGGACATGTGATGAGAGGGGACGAAGATTATGTGGGTAAGAGAACGATGAATATGGAGGTGCGTGGCAGGAGAAAGAGAGGCAGACCGAAGCGAAGGTGGATGGAGAAGGTGAGGGACGATTTGAGGGAGAAGAGTTTGTCAGAGGAAGAAGCCCAGGACCGGGCTGTGTGGAGGAGGCTGGTCAGAAACGCCGACCCCGCATAGAGGCGGGAACGGGCGAAGAGAAAGAAGAAGAAGAATATGATAAAGTTAATTAATGATTGCTTTGGCAAAAAGTCACCAGATCTTTTCGGATCAAATAACGTTACTAATTAAGAAATTAATAGTTATTTTTCTTCCTTTATTAACAAAACAATGAACGGTTAAAGTGATATTAACGTTTGATTAATGTTGTGCAGTGAATGACGTTATAATGCTTAATGAATTGCTTACTAAGAAAATGTTTGAACTACTGATTAAGGTTGATAACAAAAAGGAACGGATGCGCGGTAGTTAGTTAATTAATGAAACGACACCGGCCCGTCGTGGGCGGCCTTTGATACCTTCTGACTTGGTGCGAAGTGTCAGCTCGAATAAGGAGAGACTCACTCCGAGTGAGGGGTGCTGCGAAGAGGTCTCGATTGAAGGTGTGATGTGACGTCATCTTGGTCGCGGCTGTGTCGATGGAAACAATGGCCTCCATCGTGAAGTAGAAGTGGCAAAAGAATCTGAAAGCGTCTGTGTAGTTATACACAGGGTGTCCCATAAGTCCCAATCGGTTATAATTAAAGCGAAAATACAAAAATCAAACAAAGTAAAAAGTTTACAATAAGTTTAGAAATATTTATTAATTAATTATTTTAAAACATTTTTTGAAATTTATTTATTTATTATTTATTTTTTTTATATATTTTTAAAAATCCGCTAGATAGATTTTCGCTTTAATTATAACCGATTGGGACTTATGGGCCACCATATATATATACCGGGTGTCCGAGAATTATCTGTATAATTTTTGGCTGTTATTAAAAGTCAACCATGAAGTGTAGAAATTCCAGTGTTGTCTCATTTTACAGAGAATCTCATTAAGTTTTTTCTGATACCACGTTTTGACAAGTTTTTTAGAAATGTACGCGGGTGACAGACATTGATGATTTAAAAGCAAGAATCACAGCTGCTATTGAGCGAATTGATGTGGATATGCTGCAGCGTACATGGCAACATTTGGAGTATCGATTGGATGTTTTGCGAATCACTAATGGTGCACATATCGAATGTTTGTAACAACGTTACTTTAATAAAAGAAACTTTTGAAAATACAGATTCTAAATAATCTTGTTTAAGAATTTTACGTGTGTTATCAAGAATTTTATTAAAAGATGAAATTGTACAGATAATGTTCGGACACACTGGAATTTCTAAAAAACTTGTCAAAACTTGATATCAGAAAAAACTTAATGAGATTCTCTGTAAAATGAGACAACACTGGAATTTCTACACTTCATGGTTGACTTTTAATAACAGCCAAAAATTGTACAGATAATTCTCGGACACCCTGTATATATATATATATCATCCCTTTATACCATATGTATATACGGTTTTAATAATATATAACATTACGTTATTATAAAACACGGATTTAATTAAACTTCTGAAACTTGCTACTTAGCTAATTGTGAGCTAAAATCACAGAAAATCTTGTATTTCTTGAAAATCGTAAGTGAATTCAAGATTAAATATTATATTTAAAGGGAGCGTACTTCTATTCGTAATATATATATATATATATATATATATATATATATATATATATATATACACACACACACACACGGTATCCCGTAAGTCTGGAACCATAGGGCAAAATGATAAAAACGGCAGTAAAAACGCCGAAGAGACTTTTGGGGACTGTTTGTGAAATGAGCGAGGATGGTAGCGGCTGTGTCATCGTCGGTGGATGTCCTCGGAGGTCCACTGCGTGGTTTATCTCCTATAGATCCCGTTTCCCTGAACTTTGCTACAAGTTTGCCGACAGCTGTGTGTTATCGGCGCGCAGTCCGGATGCAATCTGTTAAATTCCTCAGCGACCTCCCTCTGACTCCGATTTCCTACGAGCAGAATTACCTGGATGCGTTCTTCCTTATTCAAAGACATCATGGGCACTTGCATAAACGGAAAAACATGAATTACTTATTTTACCCTATGGTTCCAGACTTATGGGACACCCTGTGTATGTATATACATATATATATATATACGGCCAGTACTCTCCTTTTCCACTAATATATATATATGTATATATATATACACATATATATACAGGGTGGGCGGAAAGTAGCTCCCTATTTTGGATTGGTAAAAAAATACGTATATTATCCATTTATTTCAGAAGAAATAATATGAAAAGGTAGGCATACATGGTAGGTTTTCTCTAAAATTCAATGTGGGCTCCAACTCTTTCCACCAGCTTCTGGAGCCGCCCAGGAATGGCGTCCACTGACTTTAGCAGGAACTCCGGCGGGATGGAGGACATGACTTCCCGAATTCGGTCCTCCAGTTCTTCCAATGTCCTCGGTTTGGTGCGGTAGACTTCTTCCTTTACCCACCCCCAAAGAAAGAAGTCGCATGGTGTCAAGTCGGGGCTCCTGGCTGGCCATTGATGTGGACCACGACGACCCATCCAACGCCCAGGGAAGTGGGCATCCAGCCACTCACGGACAACAAGAGCGAAGTGCGGAGGGGCGTCATCTTGCATAAATATCAGATCGTCGATGTTCTCCCATGTGCTGACAACCGGCCAGACCTCGTTTCGCAACATAGCAAGGTACCGCTCAGCATTCATGGTGCGCAGAAGGAACGGGCCCACAACCTGATCTGAGGTCATACCACACCACACCGTTACACTGAACCGATTCTGCCGTTTTTCAGCGGTAACCGTGCGACTTCTTTCTTTGGGGGTGGGTAAAGGAAGAAGTCTACCGCACCAAACCGAGGACATTGGAAGAACTGGAGGACCGAATTCGGGAAGTCATGTCCTCCATCCCGCCGGAGTTCCTGCTAAAGTCAGTGGACGCCATTCCTGGGCGGCTCCAGAAGCTGGTGGAAAGAGTTGGAGCCCACATTGAATTTTAGAGAAAACCTACCATGTATGCCTACCTTTTCATATTATTTCTTCTGAAATAAATGGATAATATACGTATTTTTTTACCAATCCAAAATAGGGAGCTACTTTCCGCCCACCCTGTATATATATATATATATATATATGAAAATGAAAAGGTTTATTGGCAGACTATAGTCCATATGACAAATATTATTAATACAATGACAGTTCACATACTACGGATAAATATATATACCGGGTGGACGAAAAAAACCTGGACTTTTGTTTTTCTTACAAATTTCAAACTAGTCAAGCTAATACACCCAAATTAGTACAAGATGTAGCCAATAGTATAGTTATCGTGTTCTAAAAATTTCAATGGAACTCATATAAAACTTGCTCTATTGAAATCGATGTTGTATTGACTCCCCCATTTTTTTTAATTACGGCCAGTACTCTCCTTTTCCACTGATCTATGGATGACTTGATTTTGTCTTGGGACACCATCGGCCAAACAATCTCAATTCTTTGTCTAAGTGCTTCCAGGTTTGAAAATGGTTCCCTGCGACCATGGTACACCAGTGACTTCAGCTGATGCCACACGAAGTAATCCAGAAGATTTAAGTCAGGAGAATTTGTTGGCCATTCTTCACTTTTTATGAACTCAGGAATGTTCGCCATCAAAAATTCTTGGGTTGCCTTGGCTGAATGAGATGGTGCATTGTCTTGAACAAAAATAAAATCGTTCGGGCACAAGTCTTGGCATTCCGGTAAAAGCTTTCCGGGGTGTTCATTGTAATTTTGCGAGTTCATTTTTGTTTTCTGTGGATCAGTAAAGAATAATTTGATTTTTCCATTGTAAGAAACGCCACAAGATACCATTAATTTCTTGGAAAATCGTGAAATTGGATGATAAAGACGGTCTGGCGGGATTTCCGATTTTGAAGTTAATGCATTGACTCGGTTGTTTTGTCGATTTGTTGATACAGTTAATGTAAAGTCGGACTCTTGAAAAAACATGCGTTTAATGTCTGCTAAATTAAATTTCCTGTACAAAGAAATACACCTTTCTAAAAGATCTGATTCCTTTACTTTTAATTATGTGTTGAACACTTGCGCGAAATATTTAAATTATTCGCCATTTTTCTCTGCGAAAGATGAGTACCAGGATTATTTTCTGCGACAATGCATGCTCTTCAACGTACCTTTCGTTTTCTCGAGTCCGAGCAGTACGCGGACGACCGCTGCCACGTTTTCTGTCAATTGACCCTGATTGTCTAATTTTATTTATTACGTATTGTACTGTACTTTTCCAATTTTTTCCCAGAAATTCCCTAATTATTTTTCTAGCACTCCATCCCTTCTCGGCAAAACACGCCTTTATAACAGCTAAGTCTTCTTTACTCAAAACCATTACGATAGAATTTTAATTAACACCACAAGAAAAAAAAAAAAAACATTCCATCAGCCAACACTTCTTAAAGAAATCTGACAAGGCTAGCCTACCAATTCGCCATGTGGCCACTTATCATTGTCTTAGGTACGCATGCGCAAACTGCTTGTTTTGTAGCGAACATCTGACACATCCAAGGGCGTAGTCAGCTGAACAAAATTTTGCTGTTTGTTTCGTCAAGTTAAATTTTTTATAATTAAGAAAAGGCCAAAGATAATTAACTGAGGTTTTCAGCACATGATAACCATACTGTTGGCTACATCTTGTACTAATTTGGGTGTATTAGTTTGACTAGTTTGAAATTTGCAGGAAAAACAAAAGTGTCCAGGTTTTTTTCGTCCACCCGGTATATATACATATATACACAGTATATATATATATATATATATATATATATATATATATATATATATATATATAATATGGATGGGAAGAGGAATTTTAGCTCAGATACAATGATTTTTATATATATCTATAGTTCGGTGGTGTAGTGGTTAGCGTCGCTGACCACGAGTCCATCGGCCCCGGGATCGAGACCCGGTGACGGCAGCCGGCGCGCAGCAAAACCCAGCTGTTCATCCTTCCACACAATAAAAAGAAAGTGGTTGGTAGATAAATTGGTACCCTGGGTGGCCTAGTAGTTAAGTAGTGGTTAAGACGCTGGGCTGCTGATGGGGCGTGGTTCGGATTCCACGTTAAACTGTAGGTCTAAGGTGGAATGAAAAGCTTGACCTTCGTCAGAATGAACAATTCGGGCGGAAGCTAACCAAAGGGTGTATATATTCACGCTACTGCTAACTTCATCCGCACTCGTACCTGTTTTGTTCAATACATATCCCAGATACTTTAAAAGACTGTATCACCTCTGGTATTTCACCTTTCACCATCACATGACTGAATTCTCTCTCTCTCTCTCTCTCTCTCTCTCTCTCTCTCTCTCTCTCTCTCTCTCTCTCTCTCTCCAATAAATTTGTTCTTACACACATTCACTTTCAACAATCTTCCCTCGCACATCGCCACAAAACTCTTGACAATTTCTTGCATATTACGGAAATTTTACACAAATTACAGGTTACCAAAGACCCCAGGATTCACTGTAGGTTAGTCAAAGAAGGAAGTAAAGTAGAAAAGATGAGGAAGTGAACAGTTATAGAAAATTCCAGATACAACTCTCACACCATGCGAACTTCCATTCAGAAACAATAATTTTCACACACACACACACACACAATTTTAAGGATATATATATATATATATACAGGGCGTCCCAAAAAAATGTATACACACTTTAAATAATTATAAAGGCAGTGTTTATTAAAATACATTTCATTTTCAAAATGTAATAGAATATACAGACATTATTTAATTGTTTTGTCAACGCCTGTTTTCAAACTGACGTCCGTTCTGGTCCAGGCACTGCTGATAACGCGAAGCAATGGAATCGCAAACATCACGAAACATTTCGTTTGGTATTTGTCTGCATTCTCGTTCAATGGCTGCTCTCAATTCAGCGACTGTTGCAGGTTTTATAGCGTAGACTTTGTCTTTTAAGTATCCCCATAAAAAAAGTCTAGTGGTGTGAGGTCTGGTGAACGCGGAGGGTATTCTACGAAACCCCTTCGTCCAATCCACATCCACATCGTGCCATGTACCACTCGCAATACTCCACTCTTCGGTCCGGATCATCTTCATTAATAGCATGGACTAATCTTGGAATGTAACTTTTCCATTGACAGCGCTTCAAAATGCGTTGGACAGACGATTCTGAAATTCCTACCTCACGACTCGCTTGCCGCACAGATTTTCTTGGACTTTGGTGATACGTTTCCAGTACTCTTTCTTGCTTTGTGGGGCTTGTCGATGTCCGTGGTCTTCCGGAACGCTTCTTGTGGACATTCTGAACAGTTCCATCGGCTTCAAACTTATCTCTAATTCGAGTGATGGTAAGTCGCGTTGGTGGATCTGTTTGAAACTCCCTCCTAAACTGTCTTTGCACTTCAACTGCGTTTTCACACTTCCAGTAGCATTTTAGAATGAATTTCCTTTGTTCAAAGCTTAGTCTGACTGCCATTATTAATTCTAATGGGTTTAACTTGGAAAGAAAGAAACATCAATTGAGCTATCAGCTGTTAAAGTGTGTATACATTTTTTTGGGACGCCCTGTATATATATATATATATATAAATTTATTAAGTACAGGGTGTCTCAGAAGTCCGGACTCGCAGGCCATTAAGGTTATTTATAATAATTTAATTTATTTAATTTAGTTCAGAGAAGCCTACGTGCAAGAAATGATGTGTGTACGTAAGTTAATAGTATGCAGCAATTTGAACAATTGTTAAAATAAAAGTAAAAAGTGAATTCTGCCTATGAATCCAGACTTCTGAGACACTCTGTAAAAGAAGCATCTTTCAGTGGGAGCACCGTTTCATCGAAGTATCATTTACTCGTCTCTCCGCATTTGCTCTCTCCCTGCTCACCCTAAGTCCAGCTATGGACCAGAACTAGGTTTGCGAAAAATATTCATCTAATTTATTCTTAAACACGCTGACCGATCTACTACTACCTACGGCTTGCGGCAGAAGACTATTCCAGAAATTAATGACATTATAAGAAAAGAAGCTTTGAAATATTAAATCTTCTATCCTTAAGTTTAAATCCATTATTCTTGGTTACATTCATTATCTAGTTTAAAAAGGCGCTCGAAATTTACGTTATCAAATCTATTTAATATCTTAAAAACTTCAACAAGTTGGCCTCTCCGCCTTCTTTTTTCTAATGAAAACAAATCAAGTTCTACTCATCTTTCTTAATGGCTTCGACGCATTGATTTCTGAAAACTTTAAATCATTCGTAACCTAAATCTTTCTTTTAATTAAACTCGCTATTTCGAGAGCCGATGTGTATTACTTTGCATTTATCGACATTAAAATTCATTTGTCATTTTATCCGACCAATCAATGACTTTATTGAGATCACTTTGCAACGTCTCTCTAGCGAGTCTCCTTTAAATTTTATCGTCCAGTTTCGTATCTCGTGAATTTCGAAATTTTACTAATCAAGTTAATATCAAGACCATTTATGTAAACACACATTCCGGGTAAATAGTATAGCATCACCCACATACAACAGATTCGACAGACCTCACCCTATTCCCATCAGACGCCAGATTCAATCCTTTTTCTAGCAGTTATACACTTTCACCTTTTTCATCACTCCATTCATAAACAGATTGAACAGCCATAGAGACATCACTCATCTTTGATGCATACCGACACGTGTTTCAAACCAATCACTCAGTTTTTTTATTTACTCTCGCATGCACTATTTCCATCACAAAAACCCTTCATCACATTCAAGAGTCCACCGTCAACCCCATACATTTCATGTACTGTTTCTGATTTTCTTAAAAATAAGATATTTAATGTAGATTTTTACGGATTTAAAAAATTTGAGTTTTTTTTAGAGAAATGAGCGGTTCAAAAGTTAGGTCAACTGAATGCCCGGTTAGGTCAACTGAATGCCATGTTAGGTTAATTGAATACCCGGTTAGGTCAACTGTATGCCCTTGACGATTGGTTAGGTTAAGTTGTGATATTTTCGTTAAAACTAACGAAAATATCACGACTTAACCTAACCAATCATCAAGGGCGTTCAGTTGACCTAACCGGGCATTCAATTAACTTAACTGGACAGAAAAATAACGGTCGAAATCTATTCACACAAATGCTTAGTGACATAAGTCAGTATTACTAAAGAATAAAATAACTGTTATATTAGTTTTCAGTTGTATTGTTATAGTTTTTGACCTAATACAAAATTACAATAACAAACAACTTTTGAATCACTCATTTCTCCCAAAAAAAACCTCACATTTTTTAAATGAACGTAAAAATCTACATTAAATATCTTATTTTCAACAAAATCGGAAACAGTACATAAAATGGAAAAGATCCAAGACATGCCACACTGCTTCTCTATTCACTCTATCATACGCTTTCTCAAGATTCATAAAAGCCATGTACACCTTTCAATCATTTTCACGTGCTTTCTCAATCACTTGTCTCACTGAAAACACTTGATCAACACAGCCTCTTTCACTTCGGAACCCTCCTTGCTCATCACTCACCAAGCATTCTGTAATGCCACAAACTCTTTCTATCACTATCCTACCATACACCTTCCCTACTACACTCAGCAGACTTATGCATCCGTAATCCTTACATTCACTCCTAAGTCCTTCCACCTTCCATTTTGTACAATGAAACAATTCACCCTCATTAGAGAGATACATATGGGTTGAATGTACTGTATATTTCGTGGTTAGCAATGTTATAAATAAAACGCAGGGTAATATTAATGAACACTGAAAATTTATTAATGTTACTGCGATAATTAATTATAAATTAACCCTTTCCTACCGAAATTAAGTCGAAAAGTAAAAAAAAAAATTGGGATATAAAAATCGTTTAATTGGACCCAAAATAACTGAAAAATATATTTTACAAAGTTTTATTGTTCATAATTAATAAAATACGAAATGTGTTAAATTTCACACATTGGGAACTGGAAGGTCT
The DNA here is from genome assembly GCA_023014485.1 of Bathynomus jamesi. NCBI lineage: Eukaryota > Metazoa > Arthropoda > Malacostraca > Isopoda > Cirolanidae > Bathynomus > Bathynomus jamesi. The sequence continues at coordinate 570,048 of JAJOZX010001273.1, read as the reverse complement.
AAAATTGCTTCCAAAGTTAACGATGAAAATTTCACACACTGGGCATTAAAGGGTTAAAGAAAATTAATAATTTTAAAAATATAATAATAATATTTGCAATATAGGTGTTGGTGCTTGTTTGTAACAAATACTGCATAGCGTGTTGTATTTTTAAACTAAAGGAAGGCAAGCACTACGTGCCTTGCATTCATGGGGAATACACCACTGGAACAATTATTGCTTTATTCCAGTCTTCAGGCACATTTCCATTTGTACATCCACTCTGACATATGCACCAAAACCACTCCAACCCTTTCAATGGCCCATACTTAATCATTTACCCATATATTCCATCCACATCTACTGATTTTTCATTTTTCAGTTTGCGAACCGCCGCTTTCACTTCATCCATAGTTCTGTTTTCAGGCATTCTGTCACACGTCCTCCTCATATCGCCAAATCCCACCATATTTATATTTGCACACCTCTCATCTCTTCCATCTATCAAACTCTCGAAATATTCTTTCTATCTATTCCGTAGATCCGCATCCGTTGTAAGCATGCTTCCGTTTTCATCCCTTACTCTCAAACTTACTTTCTTAGTTTCATTGCTGCACTTCCGCACTTCCTTCCAGAACAAGTTTATATTTTCTACATGAAATCCTTGGGAAATGAGATTTGTTTATAATATATATATATATATATATATATATATATATATAATAATAATAATAATAATAATAATTAGGGTGATTCAAAAAATCAAAGTTTTTTTTTTAATTGTTCAACCTGTATTTTTGTTCCCTATGACAAAAAAGTAGTGTATGCCAAATTTGGTGAATTTTAAATAAAATTTACTATGTGCTACCAGGCGTCAAAGTTTCCCTCTTTTTCAATTTGTTTGTTTTTACAACTTATGATTTTATGTTTAATTATTTATATTTCAGAATTTTTAATTAATGGTTTATATACTAGCTTGCTTTTAATTGTTGCTTGGAACTCGTAATTTTGATACCAATTAATCGATTATGGAAGCTAGGCCTAACTCACCATCACCCAGTTGCTCATTTGGGAGAAGTTCTACAAGAAAAGAAACTGAAGTATGGCTAATTGGGCAGCCCTCTGCAGTACTAAAAACATCCGTATTACCATCAGAGAAGGAAATGATGGCCCTCTTCATGCACTACAGAAATATTAAAAGCAAGATATTAGAGAATCATGCTGCTCTACTGCAGATGATGTGCTAGCAGTTTGGAAAAAAGCAGGAATACCAGCAAAACAAAGAATACATGCAGTAGATAAAATTCAAGGAATACTGAAGGAATGACAGCTGCTTAAGAAAAACAAAGCAAACAAATTGAAAAGATCACAAAATTTAAATAATAAAGAAGAAAAATGGAAAGATAAACTGGAAAACTTATTTGACATTGCTCATGGGAATGCTATGCAGCTTATAAAAATAGAAGATGATAAGAAATTCTTGAAAATGCAACGTGAGAAAGGACGTCATGGAAAAATGGGTACCATTGATAAGGCTGTTGCTAAAAAAGAGCAAAGAGCAGCAGAAAAGCAACAACGTTATGAAAAGAGGAAAGCAGAAGAAGAGATCTAAAGAAAGAAGAATGAAGAGGCTGTCATACTCACCAGTACATCATGAGAATCAGAATCAGAGGAGAGTAAAAGTGATGAATCTTGTTTCTGTGCTGCACAACCTTCAGCATGGAAAAGTAAGGTTGGCAAACGTAGAAAATTGTTTGATGATAAATTATTAGGAAGTCTTGATGTTGCAAAATTGAGTGACAGAAATGCGTCTCTAGTTTTAATGCAAACAATCAGACATCGCTTGAATGGGACATCTGCGAACAAATAAAATGCATGTGTTTCAATACAACGACAGCCAATACTGGTCCTAGAAATGGTGCAGCTATTCTTCTAGAACAAAAATTCGACAACGATTTATTGTGGCTGGCATGTCGACACCATATATTTGAAATTATGCTGGAAGCTGTTGTTTCAAAGTCTTTATCACCATCTTCTGGCCCAGATATAGTCCTTTTTAAGAAGTTCAGAGAAAAGTGGTCAAGCATTAATAAGGAGGACTACGAAACAGCATTATCAGATCCAGATATCTATGAAAATATTCATGACATCAAAGATGACAATTATATTTGCAGCAAATCAACTAGATACATTCCAACCAAGAGACGATTACCTAGAACTATTGCAGTTAACAATTATTTTTTGGGAGGTGAACCAAAAGGTGGAATCAAATTTAAACATCCAGCGGGACTTCATCGGGCTAGGTGGATGGCCAAAATTACCTATTCATTAAAAAATTTTATGTTCAAATCTCCGTTCAAAATTTCAGTAAAAGACAAAAAAGGACTAAAAGACATCTGTCTATTTGCTACTCGGTTACATGTAAAGGCATGGTTTACAGCTCCTGTGCCATCTTGCGCTCCTCGTCTTGATCTGGAATTATTACAGAATCTTGTAGTCTACAAACAAATAAATAACACAATTGCATTTGTTGCTATTAAAAAACTGTTAGGTCACCTCTGGTACCTATCAGAAGAACTGGTAGCCTTGGCCTTTTATGATGATGAAGTGCCTACTGAAACGAAAAACAAAATTTTAAAGGCCTTGCAAAATACAACAGAAACTCTTCCTGCAAAACTGGCTTTTCTAGATCCTGCACTTATTCCAACGAAGAAATTAGAAGATTTTGTCACATCAAATACTCAAAGATTCTTTACAATAACAGAATTTAGTTCAAAATTTTTACTCAAAGATGCTAAAGAATGGCATAATGATGAAGAGTATAACTCCGCTAAGAAATCTATCAAACAGTGGAAAGTCGTGAATGATATAGCGGAAAGAGGAGTAAAATTAATGGATGAATATAATAAAATACTAACACATGACGAAGATCAAAAACAATTCTTGCTACAAGTAGTGAAAAACTACAGGGCTGTTTACCCTGATAGAAAGAAAGAAACATTGATGAAGTAAGGACAGCTAATGTCTCAAATATCATGCTAGTTTAATTATGCATGCTTGTGGTTATGGTAGGACCTACGTGGGAGCTTTCCACGTTAAAAAAAAGCAATGCGCCTTACACTGTACCTCCTGGGTGGTGAGGAAAAATTTGACAATTTGAGTCGTTCTGTCAATTTGTAATTGCTGGTAGCAACCCCTAAAAATTAAAAATTTGCTAAAATATTTTAGGATAGTTGTTTTTATGCTGAAATGAACCATTTAAAGGGTTGAACACATTAAAATATAAAAAAAATTTTTTTACCCCCATATTTGAATCACCCTAAATTATATATATATATATATAATATATATATATATATATATATATAAAATTTCAGTGACTCAGCAGAAGAGCTCAAAAAGTCGATTCTGCACTTGCTGGCACTGGGCGAGTGCCATCTTCACAAAGGATTCTTACTAATGTGGGAATTTTGCAATATCTTACACTAATTTGTGAAGAACCTCGAGTGATATCACGATAAAGAATTGCTCAAACGCATTTGTTATTCGGTTAATGAACGCAGTCAAGAGTGCCAGCAAGGGTATGGTGGACCTAGCCCAGTAAAGCCTAAAGCTTAAGGGCCAAATTAAATAAAATAAATAATCAAACTTCACAATTATTTATTTTATGTTGAAATTATTTAACAACAAAAATTGTAAAATTATATTTATTTTATAAAAAATAGAGTTATTCATCCATTCATTCATTCACTTTTAGCTCTTCGACTAAATCACCGATTACAGATTAAATATTCATAAAAAAATACTTTTAATTTACTAATGAACATCGCCATTTATTTCTAATTCTTCACTATAAGCCAACGCTCCACTTTCAAATATTTTTAACACGAAATACAGGATGTTCGAAAAGTTCCGTTACCCCCCACAGAATGTACATATACCAATTTTATTTTTGTGATTAATTGTATTTACATGTGGTAGGTGTAATTTAAGGAACAAGTCACTAGCAACAATTACTTTAGTTACAGTAAGTACAGTTACTAATTACAGTTACTAATCGCTTAATTCATTAACAAAAGACGGGCGGTATGGTTTCATGAGATCTTTTGTCATGTGATCTCTCATTGTGGACATGGGAACTGCAAGTTCTTGTGATCGTTTCCGAAGTGATTTTTTTCGGTGAACGAGCCACCGATGCAATCACACCTTCACATTGTTCTCCTCGCGTTGTTGGTCTTCCCGACCGTGGTCTGTCCTTGATGGAGCCAGTTTTAAACAGCTTTTTTTCCCAGCGTAATACCGTGTTGTTTGGTGGTGCAGCCTTATTGAATCTTGTGTTGAAATCATTCTGGATATCATGCATCGTTTTGCCAGTATGTGACCTTTCATGAGCACATGTGCTCATGTGCTCATCACTATCCTTTCCTCCAGAGTGTAAGTGGACTGGTCTGCCATAGTTCACACCTGGAAAAGAAAAAAAATGTCAATGAATCACATATAAATTCAATTAATCACACAAAAATAAAATTGGTATTACAATATGTACATTTCGTAGGGGGTAACGTGACTTTTCGAACACCCTGTACAATCAAGTTTGTGAGGCCCTACTACCTCCCTATGAGGAAGGGAGCTACTGTATATATAGTGAACCAAATTAAATAAAATCTTAAGAATTCAACATTTATATAAGGAATAAAAAGTAGGGATCACGTTAACATGTTGCTTCCCAGGAACGTCTCTTTAACATATTGCTTCTCAGTGTTAATCACTTTAACATATTGCTTCCCAAAAATAATTACACAACCAATTAGTTACATTACAATAGTTTATAATATTTAGAGATTAGCTAGTCGAGAAAATGTAAATTTATGGACAACTTAACTTATTATGCTTTGCCATTTTTTGTGAATGTAAAATATTTGGATCACCTGAAGATCAGGGCCCCAAGCCTTCTTTAGTTAGCCTTATAAGGCTAACTAACGAAAATATCACGACCTAACCTAACCAATCGTTAGGTCAACTGTACGCCCTTGACGATTGGTTAGGTTAGGTCGTGATATTTTCGTTAGTTAGCCTAGATTACCAACCTCTTTCTAACCAACCAACCTTTCTCTTTTTAACATATTGCTTCCCAGGAGGGATCACTTTAACATATTGCTTCCCGAATGCTTTGGGAAGCAATATGTTAAAGTGATCCAAAAGTAGTTTTGCAGACTATTGGTCCACTCATAAGCGAAAGCAGCGAACAAAAATATGGTGACTTACAAATGACGGCAATTTTAAATAAATTCTTCTCTTCCGTGTTTACGAACGAAAATATGAACAACCTAACCTTTCCTACAATTATGCTCAATGACGATCATTTAAAGTTTCGCGATTTTACCATTACTTTAAGTTAAGTTCTCTCGGCCACAGTGGTAAAATTAACCCTAAGAATACTCCAGCTAGGTCCACACAAAATCTACCTTACGGTACTTAAAGAAATAAACTGCGCAATAATTTTTTCTCTTACTTATACAGGGTGAGTCAAAAGTCTGGAAACGTAGGAACTATGCTTTTCAATACAAATATATATATGTATATTTGCATTGAAAAGCATAGTTCCTACGTTTCCAGACTTTTGAATCACCCTGTATATTTAATAACACTGGTATGCATATGAAATTTTTTTGTCTGCTGTGAGGGTTTTTTCAACTCATATTATATAATTCGACCATGCTAAATTCGAAAATGACATTGGTTTTCCTCAATCAGATCAGGTTTTTTCTCTATTGGCCATTTATTATAAGTCCAATTTTATCCCCAAATTTATTGATTTTTTTAGCTTAAACACTGTAGATACGAGTAATATTATAAGAACACTCGTGAAAAATGAAAACATTGTGTGAATAAATACTTTTATTCATACAATGAATATGGAAAAAAGTTTATTGAGGAAGGAATGAAGTTTTTTTGGCTTTCCGTCTGTGTTTTTCTTCGGGCACGTCTCGCTTCAAACACCAGCAATAGTCCGCCAGCATATTGATATCCCAGTTTCCCTGGTACCTCTCTTCCATTATTTTGATATCTTGATGAAATCGTTCACCCTGTTCCTCACTATAATCCCCGCAATTTTCAGGAAAATAGTCCAAGTGGGACCACAAAAAGTGCATTTTTATGGACATGCGCGACCCATGAGCTTTGAAAGCTTCCATCAAGTTTTCGACAACGGACTCGTATTCTGGACTTCTACGCTTGCCAAGAAAATCAGTGACAACTGATTTGAATGCCTGCCACGCATTCTTCTCAGTTGGAGTCATTGCGTTTCGAACTGAGTATCCTTGATCAAAGTTCGAATTTGAGGACCATCAAAAACCCCAGCATTTAGTTTAGCATCAGATATATGAGGAAATTTACTCTCGAGATATCGGAATGCTGAACCCTCCTTATTCATTGATTTGATGAAATTTTTCATCAAGCCCAGCTTAATATGAAGTGGTGGGAGCAAAATTTTTGTTGGTGGTACAAGGGGCACTGAAACGACATTATGCGACCCAGGTTCAAAATTCTCTCTGGATGCCCATTCACGCTGTGCATAGTGCTTCTCATCCGCTCGGCTATCCCATTTGCAGAGGAAACATGGGTATTTCGTGTATCCCCCTTGCATTCCCAATACAAATGCCACAATCTGAAAAAAAATGAAAATATTTAAAGAATTTAGAGAATTTGTTCTATCAGATAAAAAAATCTATGCATTGGACTGTATCACTTCTGTGGGGAAGTTAAGTGTTCTTATACGCTCTCAAATAACCTTTGGAAAAACAACATAGTCAATAGCAATAGTTTACTTATGATATTAGTATTACCTTCAAATCTCCACAGATCCTCCAGTTATGTTGGTCGTATACGAGAGCATCCAGTAAAATTTTCATGTTATCGTAGCTCTCAGTAAGTTGTACGGAATGTGCTACAGGGACTGATGCAACCCTATTCCCAATGTTGAGAAGTACTGCTTTCAAACTTCGTTTAGACGAGTCTATAAATAGCCCCCATTCTGATGCGTTATATGGCAGGCCCAAGGATTCGATTAGCCCCTCAACATTGCAGCAGTACACTAAGGAAGAGGTATTTTCGTGCACTGCAAAAAACTTGCGGAATTCTTCCTCTCGTTTCCTATACCAGGAGAATGTTGTTCCCGGAGCCAGCAAGTTGTCCTCTCGAAGTCGTGAGTCCAAGATCTCGGCAGCTAATTTGGAAAGTCCTAAATCCCTGGTAAGATCATTAAGTTTGGCCTGGTTGAGAGGCCTCGGCTCATTTGAAGCGGTATTTTGAGGTATATACGACTGGGACTGGTCATTGGCATTGGTCATTGATTCATCATCAGAATCATCGAAGTCCAGGGTTTGAGGTGGGTCGGGTATTGGAATTCCAGGACCATGGGGTACAGGTCTCATAGCAGAAGGAATGTCAGGGTATACAACAATGTGTTTATTCTTCTTGTTAACTCCTGAAAATAGAAACGCAGAAACATGGATATAAAACTTGCATATGAAATAGAAGAAGCATTCAGACAGTGGCGGCTCGTGAGGGAAGGCTGCGGTCTGTAAGATATGAAATAGGTCGATGGAGTCTGTATATTTTCTTTCTTTTTCATTCATATTGTCCCTTCGGGGACAATATGAATGAAAAAGAAAGAAAATATACAATCATTGTATATGTAAATGTAACTTGTATAACAATATGTATGTGTAAATGTATTTTCTATAACAATATGTATATGTAAATGTATGATTACCATTATGGTGAATATTATGCTATATATGGTGAATATTACATTATGGTGAATATTATGTCAAGTTTCATACGAGGATTTCAAAATATTTAAGAAAAATAAATTTATAAGCCCACCTTGGAGGTTTGTCATGCAGAAATAGCAATCTGTCACGTGATCCTTTCCTTCTCTCCAAATCATGGGAATTCCAAAAGGCAAAGATTTCGCTCTGCCTTTGCTCCATCTTCTCAAATTTTCAATGCACGTCTTGCAGCACATACGAGGGGCGAAATTTTTGTCCTGGTCCCCTAGCTTAATTAATTCCAAAGTATGCTCTATACATTGTCTTCACAAATTTAGTGATTTGGGACTGGTTATTTGGCATGGTAACCGTCCCACATATGTAGCAGAATCTATTGGGATCATTTTTACACGCTCTATTCATTATGAAATATTTTATCTATATGCCTGAAAAGTAAAAGAAGATATTATACAAGTGAAACAAGTGATGATAGATGTTACTGTTCCAATTCCGCTTTGACAAAATCACGAAAAATTCTATTTTACTTATGAGGCCATAGCCGGATAACCTGAGCTGATTGAGAAAAACGGATTGCAGATTCGAAATCAGCAGGAAAAACTCTATAAGAATCACTTACAAAACCCTTGACAGCAAAATTGATGCATACCAGTGTAATTAATAATAAATCGTCAGAGTCTGGAGAAATTTTATTCAATTGGAAACTTGCAAATATTACGCAGATATTTAGTTAAAAAAGGAGACAAATCGCTTGCCGGAAATTATTGTCCTATTAGGTTGGTAGTAAGCTTATGAGACAATCGTTCAGGGCCAAATAGTTAATCACTTAGAAATGAATAATTTATACATTTTCAGTACGGCTTTCGACGTAATCGCTCTTGACTCACTAATTTGCTCAATATATAAAACGAGAGTAAAATTGTGGATGTTATATATATTTCGAGTTTTAAAGGACGTTTGATAAAATGCTCCATAGGAGATTATTAGCTGAGCTTCAGTCTCACGGAATTCACGTAATGCTCTCAAATGGATTGGAAATTGGCTAATTGGACGTAAACAAAGAGTGGTCATTAATGTCAAACGTCAACCTGAAGAACTGTAGCTACCGGCGTGCCCCGGGTTCGAGACCCGACGGCAGCCGGCGCGCAGCAAAAGCCAGCTGTTCATCCTTCCACACAATAAAGAAAGTGGTTGGTAGATAAATGGGTACCCTAGGTGGCCTAGTGGTTAAGACGCTGGGCTGCTGATGGGGCGTGGTTCGGATTCCACGTTAAACTGTAGGTCTAAGGTGGAGTGAAAAGCTTGACCTTCGTCAGAATGAACAATAATTCGGGCGGAAGCTAACCAAAGGTTACCAAAGGTTATATATACCAAACTGGGCAGACGAGCAAAATCAGGGGCGGAACGTTTGAAGATTCGAGATATTAATAAGTTACTCGAGTGGGCAGAAATTCGGCAAACGAACTTTAAATACAGTAAATGTAAAGCGTTGCATATCGCGGTAGAAACAATGTTAAAGAAGAGTATTTTATACGCGACAAGAAACTAACGAGTGTTACGGAAGAGAAAGATTTAGGCTTTGTTATCGTGGACACTCTTTCAAACCGAGTAAGCAGTGTATCAGAGTGGTTAGAAAAGCAAATAGAATCTTAAGATTTAATGCTAACATTATATATTATTTCCTTAGTAAGCCCCCACCTGGAATACTGCGTTCAGTTCTGGCCCCTATGCTCGCAACAAGACATGGATAGAATGGAGGGAGTGCAGCGACAAGCTACTACGATGTTTCTAAGGCTTAAAAACGAATCATCCGATGCCCATTTAGAAACATTAAATTTATTCTCATTTGTAAAAAGACGTATTCGAGGAGATTTAATCCACGTGTCTATGATGATTAAAGGTTTTGATAACGTCGACACCGAAAAATATGCCACCTTCACAAATGCGGAAAGAATTCGCGGTAATGGTCTCAAATTAGTGGGTAGACATTTTACGCTAACGAATCTAAGCATTTATACTTCAATCGTATACTTAATTTGTGGAATGGATTGCCAACCAACGTAGTTAAAAATAATTCGGTCGAGTCCTTTAAAAAGAGTCTAGATGCTTATCTTGCCTCAAACTCCCACAGTTAGAAGCATTTGTTAGTGCATAAAAGTACTGTACACTTTTCATTCGGATTTTCTCCTCCTTGCTTTAAAAATTTCATTTAGGCCCCTATTTTTAAAATTAAATTTTCTTCCTTTCTTTCAACCTCCTTTCTTAGCCTCATACGGACCAGCCAGTCTTTTGCTCTTTGATTTCCTTTATATATATATATATATATATATATATATATATATATATATATATATATTAGAAACTTTATTTCAAATTTGAACTTAATACAATTCCAACAAGTTACAGGATATAGCGAGAATATTAAAAATTTTAGACAAAAACTTAAGTCTACCTTGAAGATTCAATGAAAATGGGACTTGTAACTAAATGGATACACATTTAGGGAGAAAGTAATTTTAACTTTCTTTAGAAAATAGCGGTTTTTTTGCGAGAATATTTTCCGACATGATTATGCTGATGTTTCCTGGCAACATTTAATCTTCTGTAAATAGCCGATTTGCGTAATGAATAAAGTTTAAATTGTTGTTTTTATGTCACCGAGAGAACGCTTATATATATATATATACATATATATATATATATATATATCTATATATATATATAATATATATATATATATATATATATACAGGTATACCCCGTTATTCATAGCTTCGATATTCGTAGCTTCCCTTATACGTAATATATTTTTTAACACCAAATTCCGCTATTCGCAATGCCAGATAAGGGAAAAAATAATTCACAATTCCGCCTGCTACCAAACGCAGCGCAGCATGCCCGTATCATAGACCATTATTCAAGAAAAGGCACGGTCTTTGTGGCGAGATGTGAGGAAGGAAGTTGTTGGTGAAAGTGCGAGCAGTGGTGGTGAAACTTTCAGTGCGAGTCGGGGGGGGTTTGAGGAATACAAGTACAGTATAGGTATGTTTATTCTTTATTGATGTTATTCATAACTTACTATGCTAATACAGGTCCGTATTTGTGTTTTATACTCGCTTTTATGTATCGTATGGGAACGTATTCAAACATCTTACCTTCTGAAAAATGGCCACCGGAACGCATCCCCCCATAAAACATGTATTTATATGGGAAAAAATTATTCGTTATTCGCAATTTAGCTATTCGTAATGAGTCTGAGGAACATAACTCTTGCGAAAACCGGGGTATATAATATATATATATATATATAATATATATATATAATATATATATATATATATATATATATATATATATATATTATCCGCTTAAGTAACTTAGTGCTTAAGATGCTGGGTACTGGATCGACTTCGGACTTTGTAATTCCTGACTTACTTCTCTGGTGGATTGTGGTTCAAATTCCAGGTTAAGCTGTAGGTCAAAGGTGAAGGGTGAAACGAAAAATTTCACCTTCGTCAGACTGAACAATTCTGGTAAAGAAAAACCATGTTCATATTTATAACTTAGTTTTGCTTCCGCACGAATTGTTCATTCTGACGAAAGTTGCTCCATCTTAGACCTACAGCTTAAAGTGGAATCCGAACCACGACCCACCACGGGTGGTCAGAAATTACAAAGTCCTCGCCCGGATTCGACCTCACGACCTTCAGATCAGCAGCCCAGCGGCTTAACCACTAGGATACCCAGATTACCAATTTATCTACCAACCAAATTTTATTGTATGGAAGGATGAACAGCTGGGTTTGCTGCGCGCCGACTGCCGTCAGAGGGAATCGAGCTTGGGGCCGGTCGATTCGAAGTCAGCGATGCTAACCACTACACCACCGAGGCATACATATACATAAACACTTTAAAGTTAAGTACAACGCGCATACGTGTGTGTGTGTGTGGCGCGCGCGCGTGCAAATTAGCACCAATGCTGTGCTACACGTGTAAAATTATGGGGACATTTCTCCGGTCCCAAATTTTCTGTCACGTTTATAGACTATTTTGGAACCTCTTCTACTTACAAATTTTCTCGATGGTCCCAAAATGTACCGACATGGGGTCTATTACACACGCTTTATCACGAAATTTGTGTATCAGTTGATTTTTAGTTTGGTTCTCTTTCATTCATGAAGCCGTGAACTCATATGGTGAATTTCCAAATAGCATTCTACACTCTTGTTAGCTACACATATTGTCGACGGGGAAATATATCCTATATATGATGAAAATACCCACGAAGGAAAATGAAAACACACAATAGTGCTCAAGCGCTTTCGTCTAATGACATCCTCAGAAACACTGGAATTAATAAAAAGACAGACTATACAGGGTGAGTCGAAAGTCTGGAAACATAGGAACTATGCTTTTCATACAAATGTACATATATATTTACATTGAAAAAGCATAGTTCCTATGTTTCCAGACTTTTGACTCACCTGTATATAGCTCACAAAGAAGAAAAAAAAGTAATATGATTGGTGCAGAAAATATTTCAGGAGGAGCATACAATTCACGAATAATATATATATATATATATATATATATATATATATTAAATATATATATATATATATACTATATGATCAAAAGTATTCGGACACCCCGGAAAATCCGCATTTCTGCAAATACACCTTCGCCGAAAGGTATGCTGGAAAAAGCGTGGCGAAACTATAATGCTGAGGTGTTCTGTTAAGTTATCAGTAAACTGTTGTGAAGCCATGCCGCGCGGACGTGATCTCCGAGTTCCAACGTGGACTCGTCATCGGATGTTATTTAAGTAACGTTTCTATACGAAACATTGCAGCCAAACAGGATATACCAAAGTCGACTGTAGCGGATGTTATCATGAGATGGAAGCACGACGGTGCAACTAACGCGAAAAAAACGTTCCGGACGACCACGCAAACTGACGGAACGTGATAGAAGAAGTCTGGTACGACATGCCAAGAAGTCCCGCACGTCCTCTGCCGCTTCCATCGCTGAGGAGGTAGGAAGAGCATCCGGTACCTCCGTTAGTACTGTAACTATCCGCAGAGAGATGCACAGACTCGGTTATTATGGTAGAGCAGCTGTACACAAGCCACTGATTACAAAAGTTAATGCCACGCGTCGTTTGGCCTGGTGTGTCTCCCGTCGTTCCTGGACCGTGGAGGACTGGAAAACTGTTCTTTGGAGCGACGAGTCGCGGTATTCACTCTTCCAGTCTGATGGGCGTGTTTGGGTGTGGCGACAGCCCGGAGAACGGCTTCTTCCTGACTGTGTACGTCCAACGGTGAAGTTCGGTGGAGGGTCCATCATGGTAGGGGTTGTTTTTCCTGGCTAGGGCTCGGCCCGTTGGTTGTTATACACACTACCATGAACGCTGACGTTTATCTCGACGTTCTGGACAATTCGGCCCTCCCTACACTGGCAATACTACGGAGATGGCCATTGTTTGTTTCAACAGGATCGAGCTCCCTGCCATACTGCAAAGCGTGTGCAGGACTGGTTTCGTGAAAATAAGGTGGATTTGTTAGACTGGCCTGCTCAGAGCCCCGATCTCAACCCAATCGAGCACATGTGGGACGAACTGGAGCGACGGATACGAAACCGCACACGACGCCCGGCTTCACTTGCATCTCTTGCATCAGCTCTGCAAGAGGAATGGCGAGCCACTTACCGAAAACTGGTGGAAAGTATGCCTCGACGTGTTGACGCTGTAATAAAAGCAAAGGGTGGACCTACTGGTTACTAAATGCCATAATAAAACCATTTTTTCCAAAACCATGCGGTGTCCGAATACTTTTGATCATATATATATATATATATATATATATATATATTATTATTTTTTATTTTTTTTTTCACACGATAAATGAAAGAATATAGAAAAATTACTGGATGGTTTTGTCGCACTAAGCAACCTGTTCACAAAAGTTTTAATAAATGAAAGTTCAAAGTTTTTTTTGGAAAAATATTAGATTAAATGTACAAAGAAACATTACTTGCTTTGACGTTTTATTTTCTATGAAATGTCCTAATTAGTAGAACTTATATTAGAAGTGATTAAAATATGATGTAAAAACATAGTAAAATTAATAATTTTTTAAATTTACAGAAGTTCTTTAATTTAATATTAAAAAATAAATGAATACATTAATAAATAGTTAAAATTACAATAATTCATATATTTCAAATACGTCAGTTCTTATAATAGTCGAAGTTAAAAAGCTCATTAATTTTTGTTATATTTTACTGGAATTCGTTGATTAATTATAGGCAGGTGTAAGCTATTAACATTGTATTGATTACTGATGTTAAGCCTAGAAAGCCAACGTAGCCTATTACGATAAAAGTATAGTTGTTTTTCTGGAAATTATATATTTTATTCTACGAAAGTTAATTTTTATTAATGTTTAGCGACAATAAATTGTTTAATTTAACCAATGAATGCAATTTTCATTATGGAGTTACGTAGATCCCACACTAGTCGCTCTGTGTGCTGTCTCACACTGGCCTTCTAGGGTTAGCATTGTTTGGTTGAATGATGGAGGTGCAAGTTGATTCGAGGAATTTTTTTTAAATGTAAAATAGCTAATGGTATAATGTTGGTTCCGTTATTTTGATGACATTTGGTGTTTCTGGAAAACAACCAATAATATTGATGAAATATTACGAGACTTTAAATAATTTGGTTTCTCATTTTTTAAAAATTTACTTTATAAAAAAAAACAAAAAAAAAAACAGTTTTGGATGTAGTCGTCATTGATGAGTAACAACAATTTAAATTTAAAATATATCAAACACCAACAAATGATTTGTTAATAATAAATTCTGAATCTCCCCATGATAATATTACTAAAACATCTGTCCTTAGAAATATGTTTTATCGCCCCCCTAAAAGTAGTTATGAATTCTTTGATGAGGAAATAGAGAGAAGATACAACATCGGGTATGAAAATAGTTATACAAACTTTTGATAAATGCTTCAGACTAGCCCCCCCTCTCCCCGAAAAAGCCGTTCTATAGAACTGAACCAAGAACACTTTTCGATAACGAGAGAGTAATATGTCTCCCTTATCACAGTTTGAGCACAAAGTTGCCCTTTAGATTACTCGGCTTCTTACAATAACACCTTGGAAAAAATATTAATAAAAAACTCGCCGACGTATGATGAAGGGCAGGTTTATAAAATCTTTTGCCAGTGCGCAATACGTTTTATGTTGGCCAAACCGCAAAATCCTCAAGGAAAAGAATTACCCAACTTAAAAAATGTATTGAAAGAAATGATAGCAATAACGCTATAAATATGTACCTAAGAACACGAGACAGAGGAGTGTTTCTGCCTCCTCCATGGATATAAAACTTAACAAACAATACGATGATTAGTGAATGTAAATGTATTTGAAGAATAATCACAATACAGTGAATACATTGATATTTATTGCTCTAATAATCTAAATTTACATTACATCACAATTGCAACAATAGAGTTAATACTTAAGTTTGCGTGTCACTCAGTCCTTTCTCCTAGCGCCTCCTTACTCTCAACGCCCCCCTAAACTTTACAAACGCCCACTGGGGGCGGGGGGCGGTACTGCACCCGCTGGGAACAACTGCGATAAAGAATAAATTGGAAAAATTCCACAGGGGTCTTCTTCAATAATCATCATTAAGAAGGAAACGTTTTCAAATCCTCTCGCTCAATCAAACAATATTAACATCATCAGTTTTAGTCAGTTTTGATAACTTACAACTGTATATAATAAATAAACAATTTAAGTAAAAAAAAGTTTAATTAGCGCTTTGACTTAACTATTTTAGTACTGACATATTTTGTATATTTGAATTAGTGTATTTTTATTTTATTAATGTAATCATATATATATATATATATATATATATATATATTATATATATATATAATATATATGCACTAAAATCACAAAATAACACGTGATCTTATTAATAAGCAAACAACCACAGGGAAAAGGAAACAAAGTCCGAGCGCTTTCGTGATATATTCACATTATCAAGGAGGAACAGAAAATAGACAGATTACAAAGTAAATGAGTTAAATAGACAAGCAAAAAATTCACAATCGGCACCTCAAATTAAAGGCCTTAAAGCCCTCTAAAGATTTTTTCAATTGATAACATAATCTGTAGGCTGCTAAATTACTCAATATGTATATAGATGAAATTAAACAAAAAAAAAAAAAAAAAAAAACAATACAGAGAACAAAAATTATTATAATGGTTAAAAAAGACTATATAGATGAAATTAGACAAAACACCAGTACAGAAAACAAAAATTATTATAATGGTTATTAACACTAATATTTAATTAAAGCAGGAAATTAAATGGCCAGAAATTAATGAAAACAAAGGGAATGGTGCCATCGTCTTACAGAATATTACAAAATTTTTCTACAAACAGTCTGGAAAAGTTGTTTTCCCAAAAGCAACCCGGTTGAAAAGTCCAATAAACCCCCCAGCAACCAAAGATTATACACGAAAGAAATATTACAATTAAAATAGACACATAAGAATGTTCACAGTTCTTACAATAATATTTATTTATTTAACCAGGGCAAACCATTAAGGGGGCAAGAATGCAGTCAAGAAAACAGTAGGCCCTTCGCCAGCTTTCTGACAATGCACGAATGATTCGTGCATTGTCAGAAAGCTGGCGAAGGGCCTACTGTTTTCTTGACTGCATTCTTGCCCCCTTAATGGTTTGCCCTGGTTAAATAAATAAATATTATTGTAAGAACTGTTAACATTCTTATGTGTCTATTTTAATTGTAATATTTCTTTCGTGTATAATCTTTGGTTGCTGGGGGGTTTATTGGACTTTTCAACTGGGTTGCTTTTTGGAAAACAACTTTTCCAGGCTGTTTGTAGAAAATTTTTGTAATATTCTGTAAGACGATGGCACCATTCCCTTTGTTTTCATTAATTTCTGGCCATTTAATTTCCTGCTTTAATTAAATATTAGTGTTAATAACCATTATAATAATTTTTGTTTTCTGTACTGGTGTTTTGTCTAATTTCATCTATATAGTCTTTTTATATTTAGTAATTTAGCAGCCTACAGATTGTTATCTATTTGTTATCTACGTTATCTATTTGTTTTTCATTAAATTCTTGCCAATTAATTGCCTGCTTTAATTAAATATTAGTGTTAATAACCATTATAATAATTTTTGTTCTCTATTTTTTTTTTTTTTTTATTTTTTTATTTTATTTTTTTTTTGTCTAATTTCATCTATATACATATTTAGTAATTTAGCAGCCTACAGATTATGTTATCAATTGAAAAAATCTTTAGAGGGCTTTAAGGCCTTTAATTTGAGGTGCCGATTGTGAATTTTTTGCTTGTCTATTTAACTCATTTACTTTGTAATCTCTGTCTATTTTCTGTTCCTCCTTGATAATGTGAATATATCACGAAAGCGCTCGGACTTTGTGTTTCCTTTTCCCTGTGGTTGTTTGCTTATATATATACACCTTACCTTATGAACCTTATGTTGTTTCGTGTGTTGGTCTCTCTTCACACGGAGGTCAAGCTGGCGGCCCCGCCTCATATATATATATATATATATATATATATATATATATATATATATATATATGCCCAAACATCAAAATCGCTCAGTGAGCGAAAAAAAAACAGCCACAACGCATTGTGGATGCACCTAAGTGACCACACACCGATGTTAGATATTTTTTCGCTTCATGGCCGTTCTCAAACAACCGCAACGCGTTGTGGACGATTCGGATATGACCACAACGCGTTGTGGACGATTTGAAACGACCACACACCGATGTCTTTCATGAAACTCTATTTAAACACGACGTATATTGAAATGATATAAACACGATGTATATTTATCGACGTATTCACCGATTAAAAAGGAAAGTTAAGCAGATATGCTAGAAAAAAGATCGTCCTTTAAAAAATGATTATCAATAATTTTCCCATAGGTTTCGATTAATTTTAAGCAACTTTTACCTAATAATTTTTTCTCTCGAGGAGCCGTTTCCGTGTTTTAGGGTGACACAGACAGACAGAGCATTTTATATGGTGTGTGGTCGTTTCAAATCGTCCACAACGCGTTGGGGTCATATCTGAATCGTCCACAACGCGTTGTGGTTGTTTGAGAACGGTCATGAAGCGAAAAAATATCTAACATCGGTGTGTGGTCACTTAGGTGCATCCACAACGCGTTGTGGCTGTTTTTTTCGTTCACTGAGCGATTTCGATGTTTGGGCGTAACATATATAATTAATTATTAATGCATTCATAATTTAAATGGGAGTATAAAGAATTAAACATCTCTTTACACAGAGCACTATATATATATATATATATATTATGACACGCTTCAGCCATTTCTTATATGGGCATACATTTTTTTCTTATGTGCGTATTGGATAAAAGGATCAATTGTGCAAAGCTTCCTCACTCCTGCCTTACAAACTTACAAGAAACCGTTTGTTCGTTCTCGATAGAAGACAGCTTTCTTGAGAACGTTTCTATGGCGACCAGACATCACACCATACCCTCGAGATCTGTTAGCTGCCTCCAAGCCAGTCCCAGCTGGCTCTTACAAAATGCCACACCTAATCCAATAGGCTTCTGCGCGCCCTCTGTCATCCCTTTAACATAACGAACTCAAATTCATTCGCGTGCATCTTGCAGTAATTACTTAATCCAACTTATCCATTGCATTTGTCCTTTTGTAATCTACTTTAATCTCGACAATTCAAGCATATGTAATTGCCAATTTCATTTCAAGTTTGTAACGTTATTCACTGCGACATTTATTTTTGCTTTGTTTAATTAAAGTAAAAAGCTTCGTAGTCTATCTTGTTTCCTGTTTTTGATTGAAAGATTCGCCAAGCAAACATTAGTTAAATTAATTATCCTTATAGGGCTCATCGTTCAAATTGATGATGCCACGCAATGACATTCGAACATTCTTTACAGTGAAATTTTTGCAAAATCATTTTTTAAAGTGATAGTGATGCTAATTACTCTCTACCTCACAACGAGCGCGCGAGTGAGAAATTCGTTACAACGGATGACAAAACTCAAGCCATCTCCAGCATGACTACGCTTCACGGAGGTCCACCTCCTCCGTAGTAGGCAACGAGTCTACTCCCATCACCGAAGACCCACGTTGTAAAGAAAACCTTTCTGCATTCTTTATCGTCAATGTGCCAAACTTTAGAAATGGAATGGAGGAGAGGTAGATTCTGTACTGTTCCAGCTGCGATGGGACAGGAGGCCATGAAAACAAGAATTTAAAATAACCCACAGAAATACGCGACCCAAAACCCTTGAATGCGCTGCCTAAAGAACTAACGAACCTTCACGCCTTTATGAAATACTCAACTGTATAATGTTTGCGGATCATACAACTGTTTTTTCTTGTAAAGATGTTAATAAAGCTGCCGACATTTTTAAACAGAATTTATCAGTTATAGAGTATTAGAGTAGTTGACCTTTAATAAACTCTATATACCAATAAAACAATTTTCATGACTTTGACTTTTGCTAACAAACAAAATGTGCATTTTAATGAACCGAATGTTGATGAAATCGCTGTAAAGGAATGTAATGTAACAAAATTTCTTGGTGTAATGGTATACAAGAACTTGCAGTGGAATGACCATGTAAATTATATATCAAAAAGGATTTCAAACAGCGTTGCTATGAGTTTAAGGACCATACGACGCAGGTAGAAATAAAATAGACTGTAAAAAAATTAGTGTAATATTGTAAATTGTAACACTGTAATATTTTTACCCGTAAAGATTGTTAAACTCGGACATGTAGTCCCTCAACAGGTTTTATTAACTCCGTATCATAATCTTGTTCTTCCTTCTCGAACGTACTGCATCCTTGCAAAGGAAAATTTCGTTGACAACACTTTAAAAACACTCTTTTTCATATCACAAAGTCATGTATCCGAAATATAGTTACCTTTTATTTAGCTTATTTGCATTTCATATATATATATATATATATATATATATATATATATATATATATATATATATATCCTTGGCCAGAAGTATGAGAAGCCCAAGAAAATGTGAATTATGAGCGATCTAAAAGAGGTAGGAATCAATATGATGATATATAAATAGTTTTCATGTAATAATTAATATTTAGTGCAATTTTCATTGGCTTTAATTACAGATTTTACACGTTCTGGCATTGTGTTGACGAGACAGGTATAGATGGCACTCGCGATTTTGGGGCATTCACTTTGTATCACTGTAGATAATTTAGTTTTTGACGTGCATTTGAGTTCCGACATTTTTCTTTAAAACTCTCAACAAATGCCAAGTTGAATTTAAATCAGGACACTGAAGAGGCCAATCGATCAATTTTATTCCTTTTGTCTCAAGTCAATTCTTAGTTACTCTTCAAGTATGGCCTGGAGCATTGTCTTGTTCGGATAATACAGGGTGGGGCACGGGAATCAAGTGTTTTTTGAATAGCTAGTAATCGGCCATTAGGAATGGGAGGGGCGTGCGGTAGGTAGCATTCCATTCCTGGGTTCATAGCATTTAACTTTAACTAACACTCACCTTTATCTTTCAGGTGCCATCATGGAGCAGTGGACGTTAGAACACCGCATGTTCGCGTATGATCATTTTGTTAGGAGTGGCGAGTCAGTGACAGCAGTTCAGCGTGCGTTTCGCCGCAGATTCAACATTCATCGAAATGACTCTGTTCCCGCTCGTGACACAATCTTACGTTGGGTTAACAATCTTCGAACAGGAGGCTCAATAATGAAAAAAACCGAAGGGGCCGCAACGCACTGTGCGTACTCCAGAGAACGTTGAAAGGGTCAGACAAGCGATGTTGCAAAGCCCAGGCCGCTCTGCTCGGAGACATTCAGCTGCACTCGGAATCAGCAATCGTACTGTTAGACGGATTTTGCATGAAGAATTACATTTTCACCCATACAAGTTAGCGATGGTGCAGGAATTGAATGTAAACGATTGCCCCCAACGACTGA
This sequence comes from Bathynomus jamesi, assembly GCA_023014485.1. Taxonomy (NCBI): domain Eukaryota; kingdom Metazoa; phylum Arthropoda; class Malacostraca; order Isopoda; family Cirolanidae; genus Bathynomus; species Bathynomus jamesi. The sequence goes on along the minus strand of JAJOZX010001273.1, from coordinate 549,210 downwards.
ATTTTGCACAGGAAATGCTTGCACTTTATGAGCAGAATGAAAACATGATGGTGGTAATGAGTGATGAAGCCCATTTCCACCTTAATGGGGCCGTCAACAATCAAAACTGTCGGTATTGGGCTGCTGAAAATCCGCGACAACTCCATGAAAAACCGCTGCATAGCCCTAAGGTTACAGTTTGGTGCGCGGTGGGAAAGTTTGGCGTCATCGGTCCCTATTTCTTCGAACAAAATGGGGTTACCGTTACCATAACATCTGGGCGTTACATTGAGATGGTGAACACCTTTTTCATCCCTGAGTTACGAAGAAGGCGTATTGCTCGTCGACATTTGTGGTTTCAGCAAGATGGGGCCACGCCACACACCGCCAGAGCGTCAATGGCTGTTCTTCGCCCCCTGTTTCCCAACCATCTCATTTCGAGATTTGGTGACATTGCATGGCCCCCTCGGTCCCCTGACTTGTCCACATGTGACTTCTTTCTATGGGGGTACCTCAAGTCACGTGTCTACGAGGACAAGCCCCGTACATTAGATGCATTGAAGGAAGCGGTCCGTCAACAAATCATCCAAATCAACAGAGACCTGCTGGGAAGAGTGGAGGCCAATTTTCGTAAACGCCTTCAACAATGCGTCGACGGCCAAGGACATCATATGCCAGATATAATTTTCGGTACATGATTATTATGACATGAAATGCTATGTTCTTACGAATGTTGTTCTACCAATATATTTTCTTTACAAAAATAAATATCATTTTCCTGATTATTCCAAAAACACTTGGTTCCCGTGCCCCACCCTATACTTCGTAGTTTTGAGTTTCTGAGAAAAACATGTCAATATACGGATCCAGAACATTTTCTAACATTTTCTAACATGTTCGGAAATTCATCCTCTGCTCGCCTGAAAACAGCTTTCCGACCCCCTCCGAAGATATGCACTCCCAGACTATCGCGCTTCCTCCTCCAAATTTTATCGTGGGAACTATACATTCCTTTTTATAAGCTTCGTTAACTCTCCTCCTTACATGTGTTGCCCCAGAAGTTCCAAAATCCTGTAAAATTGGGTTAAAATGGCGAATGCCAGACATCCGCGAGAACAACACGTTACTTAAAGAAAACAAAATATGAAGAATGAGGGAAGATTTAAGTTGTCTAAGAGCTGACCAACTTAACTCATAGTTACTTTCGTCGGTCCAAAGAACTTTTGCCTCATCTTCAGACTTCCAATGGTGGTTTTTATTTCGTTTGATCTGACAGACATAGCTTCTTTCTTGCCTTACAACCTTTGAAACCGCTTTCAGCGAGTCTTCTCACGGTTCTTTCAGAAATACATTTTTTATTAGCCTCTTGAAAATCAAAATGAAGTTCTGAAGATATTTTTATTTCATGGACAGCCAATTCAGCATTCGATCGTGAAGCTTAGATATTACTCTTTTTCGACCCCAAAGTGACTGATTTGAAATAACTTTTGATGTCTTTGGATCGTTTCACTGTCGTTCGCCAGCCCATCAATAACATTTTAGTCTCTTTGAAGTTGCAACCTGAGGGTACCCTCAGAAGCTAGTAATACTAATCGACCTATTTCTTCTCTTAGCGCCCTTGTTTTAGCTACTTAGAATCAGTTTTACTGATTTTAAATCACTAGTATAATAACTTATCATTGCATTGACACAAATATTGGTATTTTTAGTTGGCGCCCTTCCTGACTGAATTTTGCTCACTTCAATGCCACCATTCTAAATGTCTTCGTAACCACAAATGATTTGAAACTCTTATCCAAATAACTTATTATAGCTTTCACCGACCATACAGATAAATTAAAATATTAGTTGGTTGGATAGTTCACTGTTTATTGCAAAAATCTCCGAGGTGTCTCATACTTCTGGCCAAGGGTATATATATATATATATATATATATATATATATATATATATATATATATATATATATATATATATTTTTTCAGATTTTTTACGTTGATTGAACTTCCACTTTGAATTAAGTAACCTCAGATCTAAGATGTCTGGTTCGTTCCCACCGATCTGACCGAAATAAAATCAGTTATATTAATTCATTCCATTGGTGAAAACCCTTACAATTATTTATTTTTATGATGTCATTTAACGAAATTTTTATACCAGATCTGTGGGTAAAATTTGTATGAATAGACTGAGACATCACTAAGCTTACCTTACTTGCTTACTTGGATCAAATGGTTTCCGTTTTCGGAATGAATAGAAAAATGTTAATATCCATTTCCAAGACTATCTTAGTATCTTTTTCCCCGATGTAGATGGACCAGAGACTAAGATATTCTGGGGTACTAATGATACAATCTAACTAAACTAAACGTGTTAATCCGAGTATTCAAGTTTGATTAATGTTCAGTTGTGAGACTACTACAGCTCATTTGTACGTTAATAGACGGAACAGACAGGTTTACGAGTGGACCAGAACTTGAATCCTCCAAATTCTACACCCTCTGGCTATGGCCTACATGCCAATCTCAAACTAAATACATCTGCGCTGTCTACCTTTCTCCTAATTCTACTGACTATTCAAAACTTTTTGACTACCCCACTTCCAAAGTGGAATACACTCTCCTTTTGCTGAAATTTCCATTTCAGGAGATTTCACTGTTCACCACCACCTTTGGCTTTCCTCCCATTTCACTAACATCCTTGGTGAACTAACTTTTCTATCCTAAATGACCTCGAGCAGATTGTACAGCACCCTACTCGTATCCCCGATCGCCTTGGAGATAGGCCCAACATTTTGGATTTATTTCTTACCTCTCATCCTTCTTTTTGTTGTTAAATTTTTTTTCTCCGTTGAGCTCCTCCGACCGTGTCCCATTGCTCCAATTCGGCCTTCGAACCCTCCCAAGAGGAGACGCCTTCTGCACTTTGGTGCCGCTGATTGGGAGTCCCTTAGACAGTACTTTTCTGATTTCCCAGGAATAATTAATTATTGCTGAGTGCATCACGGAGGTGATTCTTTCAAGAGTGAAGACGTGCATTCCATATTCTATTCCTATGACTAATGGCAAAAAAAACAACCTTGATTTAACTTTGCGTGTTGTAAAGCTATCCGCAACAGAGAGGAAACTTTCAGAAGGTACCGTCGCCATCCAACAACTGACTCAATTAGTTTATATTTGTGCCCGGAATCGTGCAAAATCTGTTCTTCGACTCGCCAAAAATTCAGAAAATCTATCCCATTCTAATTCTCAGTTGCCGTCTCTTTTTCTGATAAAGCTGAACTCTTCGCTCAAACTTTCGCCTCCAACTCAACCATGGACGATTCCGATACTGTTCCTCCATCTCCTCCTCTCTCTCTCTTAATTATGTCTGACAGATGTTTTTCCTGCCCTATCTGGGCTCAATTCTACGAGGGAGTACGGTACTGATGGCGTCCCTCCTATTGTTTTCACGAATTGTGCTTCTGCGCTGACACCTTGGTACACATCTGGTACTTTTCCTTCCTGCTGGAAGCTCGTTTTCATTCAGCGTGTCCGAACGAAGGGTGACCGCCCTCAATCCTCCATCTATCGTCCAATTGCTTTGATTTCTTGAATTTCTAAAGTTTTTGAATCTATCATTAATAGTAAGATTCTTAAACACCTCACTTCTCACAATCTTCTTTGAGATCGTCAGTATGGGTTCCGCAAGGGACGCTCTACTGGCGATTTTCTTGCATATGTCTCTGACTCTTGATCATCGTCGTTTCGGAATTTTGGTAAAACCCTTGCTATTGCGCTTGACATATCAAAACTTTTGATAGTTTGGCAGAAATCTTTAATTCTTCTCCTAAAGCTATTAACCCTTAAACGCCGGTAGACATCTGTTGATGTTCTCTTAGAGAACGCCGGTCAACATCAATTGATGTTTTAGGTTTTTCCACAAACGACGGTCAACATCTATGGATGCTTTACCTTTCCCGCCTTTGTTTGAGGCTTAAAATGACTCATAAAATCACTAAAAAATTATTCTTGACATTTGTTTTTTTTTGCGCGCAGTGGGGTTATCGATCACATCCATACCCGGTGTTAAAGGGTTAATAATGGTATTCCTCAGGGGCTATGTCCTGTCACCCACTATTTTCCTTTTATTTACCAATGATCTTTTAAGTCGCACTTCCTGTCCTATCGACTCCTATGACGATGATTCCACTCTTCACTTCTCCACCCTCTTCACAAAGAGTCCCTCTCAACTGTCACTCCATGCTTCGTGTGGGACAATTATGGTGCACCTGACCTCTGATCTTTCTACTATCTCTGATTGGGGCAGAGAAAAACTCGTGGCTTTCAATGCCTCAAAAACTCAGTTCCTTCATCTATCTACTCGTCACAATCTTCCACACGACTATTTCCTTATTTTCAACAATACACAACTCAATCCTTCCTCTTCTCTTAACATTCTTGACGTTTCATTTTCTCGTGATCTTTCATGGAAGATAAAATATATTCTATTTCTAAAACAGCTTCTAAGAGGTTGGATGTGCTGTACCGTCTCCGTAGTCTCTTCACCTCCACCCAGTTGCTGTCACCATACAGGGGTCTCGTCCGCCCCTGTATCGAGTAGAGTCAGTAGACTACGCTTGTCATGTGTGGGGTGGCTCAACCCACACAGCTCTACCTAACCGGATAGAATCAAAAGCTTTTCATCTCGTCATTTCCCCGCCTCTCAGTGACTGTCTTCAATCTCTCTCTCTTCGCCGCAATGTTGCCTCTCTCTTTTTACTATCGCTGTTATAACGGACACTACTCTTCTGAACAATTTAACTGCATGCTTCCTCCTTTAACGAGACCACGCAGTACCAGACTTTCTACACATTCTCATTCTTTTTCTGCCCAACTCTCTAACGCAAGGTTTAATCGGTATTTTCAATCTTTCAGCTACTCAACCGGTGAACTCTGGAACAATCTTCCTCAATCCATCTTTCCCCCTGTCTATGACCTCCACTCTTTCAAACGCAGAGTGTCCAGGCATCCCGAAAACCTTGGACCTTGATTTTGGCTCTCTTCTTCCTCTATGGGTGTAGGGTCGTTTTGGCAAGCATAGAAAAAAAAAAGAGTACAAATATATAACAACTCGACTCCGAACGTTTAGGTTTATAACTGCATCAACTTTATTAAAAACTATACTTTTATTCGGTACGTTGTTACGATTTTATGAGAATACGTTGAAACGTTACTAACGCAAAGTAATTGGAAAAGCTGTTGAAATAAATCGAACGAATGTTAACACGACTTAACACGTATTTACTTGCCAGTGAATGTATTGAACGTTTATCAATACAATTTTACGATACGAATTGTATACGAAACGGATGAAATCATAAATACGTTATAAGATTGTCAAATTAACGACAATAAAAGCCGGCAAGAGTGCGTATTGAATGTATATGTATATACTAGCGAGGGAATGTCCGTTCGTTTCGCTATTATACGGCAGGTTATTTCGTTGTCTTAGTCTGCCTGCTGAACGCGCTTCAATAAATTTTAAAAACTCAATGTTTTTGTAATTTTTTTCTATACTGCACAATTGTTTTATTGTATATATATATATATATATATATATATATATTGTCCGTGAAGTGGGGTGTAATTCGAAAAATAACCTATTTTACTCAAACAATTATAATTACTTATTTGTTTTGCTTCGCCCGAATTATTTATTCTAACGAAGGTCAAGTTTCTTGCCCAACATTAGACCTACCACTTACAGACCCGGGACCGGTAGATTCGTAGTCAGCGATACTAAGAATCTTATATAAAATTAGGTTACTCATATTTTCATCGAAAAAGTACTTGATGTTGCTACAAAATTTTTTTATGGTAATAACGCCTCGGTACTTGTAGGTTATCTCCCCACCCCACCAATTTTGACAGAATATTTTCATTAAAACTAACGAAAATATCACGACTTAACCTAACCAATTATTTATCAAGGGCGTACAGTTGATCTATTAGTAAATAGTAAATACTATTCCAGAAACAAACAGTGTTATAATTAATCAACTGTACGCCCTTGATAATTGGTTAGGTTAAGTCGTGATATTTTCGTTAGTTTTAACGAAAATATTCTGTCAAAACTGGTGGGGGGGGGGGGGGGGGAATAACCTACAAGTACCAACACCTCTATTAAGGATTTTAAAGTTGTTTTTGTTGTTCATTTTACTTCCGAGTCATTTCGTAATAGTTTGCCCTCCAGTGTTCGTACGGCTTCTGACGTACCTTACACTACTCGTAGTTTTTGACGAAGATCAATCACTGGAGCGGTCCTCTAAACCAGGTTTACAAAATCCCACGTTTGAATTGTTCTTTTAAATGTTGCATTGGTTAAACCATTGATTTTAAACGTCGTCTTTATGAGCACAAATATAGTCTAGACATTGCCGATGTAACTCAGCTTTACATAAGCTTATATCGCTTAGAATGTGACCATAATATAGATACAGTATTAATAATTCTCATCTTCTTCTTAATGCTCATAATAGTGACAGGAGGAAATTGGTCGAGTCCTATTTGATAAAAAATACCGATAACTTTAACGATAAAAACGGAGTATTTTCTTAAGATTTTTTACCAATTTCTGTTTATCTAAAAGAACCTTCTATACAGTTTGTATCCAGACGTTTTCAGCTGCCAGAGGTATAACGTGGTACTTTTCCGTTATACCCCGCAATTTCTACTTTCCCGGTTAGGTCAACTGTATGCCCTTTAGGTTAAGTCGTGATATTTTCGTTAAAATTAACAAATATTTTAACGAAATACTAACGAATATTTTAATGAAAATATCACGATTTAACCTAATCACTTGTCAAGGGCGTACAGTTGACCTAAGCGGGAAAGAAGAAGTTGTGGGTATAACGGAAAAGTACCCATAACGTTCCTTGAACTCTTCTGTGTACCCTTTCTCTCACTTTAGTTTTTACTCCTGCCTGAACGAAAAAGGAAGTACCTTCGAAAAGTTTTAGTTATCTCTTAATTTCTTTTAATTTTTTTAATTTTAAATTTTCTTTTAAAGTTTCTTTTAAATCTTCTTTTAAATTTTGCGGTAGAAATAATAATGGAAAACCCAAAATACTTCTGTAGCTATGCGAAAAGGAAAACAAGAACACGCGCCACTATCGGTCCCTAAAGGAAAGGAAATAATGAACTAACCGACGATTTAAAAGAAATATCCGAAACATTGAGAGCCCAGTACGAATCAGTTTTCAGAACCCCAAATAGTGACAAAATGGTACCTGACGGAGATGCATTCTTTGAAGAGAAATTACAAGAAGAATGTATAACAGATTTTGATTTTAACCCAGAAGATATAGCGCGAGCTATAAGACAAATGAAATCACATTCAGCAGTAGGTCCGGACAATTGGAACGCCTTATTGATTAAAAACTGTAAAAATGAAATAGCTACACTCCTATTCTGGTTCGTGTGATTATATTAATACATTTCGCTTCGTAAAGAATCCCTAAAAAGAAATCCTAAACCACTGTTATTCGTCAACGTGACTTATGAACTCGCGAAATAATAAAAGCCTGAAGAAGTGAACTTTATTGTTTTCATTCACCGTCCAATTCAAATTATACAATTCTATCTCATTTATACACTTTACTTCACAAAGAAGTTGAATAAAGGTGCTCGATGGTAATTTTCCGAGACGAGGTAATTAGTCGAGGTGAGAGCGACCAATAAGAGCTAACATTTATTATTGAAGAAAGTTGCGTGCGTGCACGAGCGTTGACGTTAACGTGATCCAAAAAGTGTTCTCCTGGATTCCCATCACCCCAAAATTGACGTGGTCGAGAACCCTACGGATACAATTCCGTCTACCAAACGAGAGGACGACTTACAGGATTCAGTCCATCGTTAATTCCTACGCTCGAACGGATTTAAACCCGCACAAAATATATATATATATATATATATATATATATATATATATATATATATATACACAATGTCGTAACACCGCTTCCCGTTGATCAGCGAAGTTAAGCGACATTCAGTTGGATGGGAGACCGTCCGCTGCGTCCAGAGTATGTAGCGACGCGTGGTTCTGATCCCACATAAAGCTGTAGGTTCCCTCCGTCCTATGACCTGAAATGTCGCGAAGGAGGTTAAACAAAACCAATAATTAAGAATTTCCTACAGAAATTTTTATGAACCTTATGTTGTTTCGTGCGTTGGTCTCTCTTCACACGGAGGTCAAGCTGGTGGCCCCGCCTCTAAGTATATATATATATATATATATTTTTTATTTTTTTAAGTTCGGGAAGAACCGATTCGCCTCTATTTAAAAGGGCATATCTCGGCGGAAAAACAAAGAAAAAGTGAGAGGAAAGACAGAGGAAAAAGAAAGGGTGGAGGGGACAGTCGAAGTGGAAAAAGACCAAGGATGACAAGGACTGCAGGGTCGAGCCCCATCATCTTTGGGTGCTAGGGCCGGGAGGGCGCACGTGAAACCTCCAGGAACAAGCACGTACAAAGAGCACTCAAGAGCACGAGCTTAGAACCCCCTTGCGGGTATATATATATATATATATATATATATATAATATATATATATATAATTATATATATATATATATATATATATAACTGTTTCTGCTATAAATACACATTAACTACTGTTCGTTTGCGTTTAGTATTTTCGTAGGTAATTTTCTCAGTAAAGCCGCTTTTCGTTAGCTCTTTTTCAAACGTTCTTCCCAGCAACCTCTTGCCGAAGATTAAAACGCGGTTTTTTTTATTTGTTTTCTCCATTCTCAGTTGGTTTTTATCGTTCTTTATTAGTTTTTCCTCCCCTTCCCGCTTTTTTTTGTAAGATTCAGGAAGATTTTTGGAGAATTTTTTTCACCGTTCAGTTGTTAGCGAAGTTCTGTAAATTTTTGTTGAACTTTATATCCTAAAATGACTCGTATACATTCGCTTTACTTTATTATTATTTTTTTAAGTCATAATTTTTTTTTTATTTTGTTTATTATTTTTAGGTTTCGTTATAATTTTATCGCCGAAGGTCATTTTCGTTGTGTGTATGACCTTAATTTGCCCTCGTACATTAGAGGTCAAGTGGGTAATTCCTTCGAGTGCTTTTGATGCCTTTCACACGTTGGTTGTTGACCCATATCGGTTCCCCATCCTCCCCCCACATCTCCTCCTTTCTTCATTTTCACAAGCAAACAATCAGGCGCTTGAGAATGGAGCGTGATGTAATTTAGGAAAGCAAAATTAACCAGATTATAGTCTCTCTCTCTCTCTCTCTCTCTCTCTCTCTCTCTCTCTCTCTCTCTCTCTCTCAGGAAAGATATTGAGAGGCTGGAGCGAGTGCAGGCGAGGGCCACAAAGTTAATCCCTTCCGTTAGGCATATGGGCCACAATCGACGGTTACGCGCCCTGAACTTGTTTTCGCTGGAAACTCGGAGGCTGCGCAGTCAACTGATCGAGGTTTTCAAGCTCTTACGCGGGTTCAACGATGTCGATTTTAGAAGCATGTTTAGTTTAAATGATAACCCAACTCGCAGCAATGGTTGGAAGTTGGATTTGAAACGGTTTAGGACTAGTGTGTGTGGGAATTACTTTACGTATAAGATCTGTGACACGTGGAACAGGTTACCTTCAGAAGTTGTGAACAGTTCCTCTGTGGATCACTTCAAGAAAAGGTTAGACCAAATCTTGCACACTATTTGAGGGTGTAGAAAATTTTCCCTGGCACCCGTTGCCATTGGTACCTCCTCGGTACGGGCCGCAAGGCCTTTTGAAGTACTTATTTTCCTTGTAACTCCTTGTAACTCTCTCTCTCTCTCTCTATATATATATATATATATATATATTAGCCAGTGTGTGAGACTAGTTATTATTTCGCGTAATGCCTAAAGATTTTAAGAATTTTATGTAATGCCTATGACTCTTAATCACTTTGTGAAGGTTAAGTTCGTAATGCTTAATGTTTGTGATTAATGGTTATAGGTATTACGCGAAATTTGTAAAAATTTTTGACATAATGTGAAATGACTGGTTTTACACAGTCACTTGTACCGAAAATGTAACATATATAATGTTAGCTTTCGTAACATCATATATGTCACAGACATATAAGTAAATTAATGACTTAATTAACTTATATAGAAATAGCATTGTGTAATATTATGAGGACCTTCTTCACTCAAATATAAAGCATAAATTCATTCCTTTATGCAGTATTATACAATATTACACTAATAAATAATAGAACGCAAAGAAGAGGAAAACACCCTTTAATTAAGGATGTATTCAGCTTCTTGCTATATTTATACGCTATCATATACAATACTTGCTTATTAATAACTTATAATATGTTTCCTTCTAATCACTTTTCTTTTCGCATTTTGTACTTGCGAGACCTAAGATACACGCAGATACGAGAGAACAAAAAGCAATTAGCGACCTTTCGCCTGCCTGAAAAGAAAAAGTATTCGGTTGGAGACAAAGCGACAAGGTCGGTGAAGAAAAATGTGACACACAAGGACGAAGGAAGGACAAGAAATGTAAAGGAAATAAAGTACTAGAGACGAAGACACACGAAGAAAAAATAAGAAAATGAAAGTAAAAGAGAAGATGTGAGAAACAAAGACAAGTACCAAGAAAAGACATGATAATGAAAGTAAAAGAGAAAATATGAGAGACAAAGGCAAGTACAAGCTGAACTCTTCGCTCAAACTTTCGTCTCCAACTTAACTCTGGACGATTCCGGTGCTGTTGCTCCATCTTCTTTCCCCTCTAATTTAATTATGTCTAAAATTAAAATCTCCTTTAAAGATGGTCTTTTTGCCTTATCTAGGCTTTCATCTGATAATACTTTTCCTTCCTGCGGAAGTTCGCCTTTGTTCAGACTGTCTCAAGGAAGGGTGACAGCTCTCAACCCTCCAACTATCGTCCAACTCCCTTGATTTCGTGCCTTTCTAAAGTTTTTGAATCTATCCTTAATTCGAAGATTCCTAAATACCTGTCTACTCACAATTTTCTTTCAGATTGTCAGTATGGATTCCACAAAGGACGTTCTACTGGCGATCTCCTTGCATATCTCTCTAACTCTTGGTCATCCTCCTTTCTGGAATAAGGTGAAACCTTTGCTATTGCGCTAGACATATCAAAAACTTTTGATAGAGTCTGGCGCAAATCTTAACTATCCTCCTTCAGTTTCAATCTTCTATCTGTGCCTTCATCTCTGATTTCATTTTTGCCGATATATAGCTGCCGTTGTAGATGGCCACTGTTCTTCTCCTAAAGCTATTAATAGTGATGTTCCTCAGGGTTCTGTCCTGTCACCCACTCTCTTTTATTTATCAATGATCTTTTAAGTCGCATTTCCTGTCCTATCAACGCCTATGACGATTCTACTCTTCACTTCTCCGCCCGCTTCACAAAACGTCCCTCTCAACAGTCACTTCATGCTTCGCGTGGGACGGCTCTGATGCACCTGACCTCTGATCTTTCTATTATCTCTGATTTGAGCAGAGAAAACCTTGTGGCTTTCAATGCCTCAAAAAACTCAGTTCCTTCATCTGTCTACTCGTCACAATCTTCCACACGACTATCCCCTTATCTTCAACAATACACAACTCACTTTTTCATCTTCTCTTAACATTCTTCGCGTTTTCTTTTCTCGTGATCTTTCCTGGAAAGATCACATATACTCTCTTTCTAAAACAGCTAAGAAGTTGAATGTGCTGTACCGTCTTCGCAGTTTCTTCGCCCCCACTCAGTTGCTATCTCCGTACAGGGGTATTGTCCGCCCCTGTATGGAGTACGCTTGTTATGTGTGGGATGGCTCAACCCACACAGCGCTACTTGACCGGGTGGACTCAAAGGCTTTTCGTCTCATCAATTCCCCACCTTTACTCACTGTCTTCAATCCCTTTTCTTCGCCGCATTGTTGCCTCACTCTCTCTTCACCATCACTATTATAACGGACACTGCTCTTCTGAAATCTCTAACTGCATGACTCCTTCTTTAAGGAGAGCTTGCAGTACCAGAGTTTCAACACATTCTCATCCCTTTTCTGTGAAAATCTCTAACGCAAGGGTTAACCCTTTATCACTCAGTATTACTTTACTGATTTTGTTCTGGTTAACGCCAGACGATTTTATTCAGTCTCGGAAAGACCTCTGTGCAGTAAACGATTAAGCAAACGTCTCTTAACCCTTTACTGCACATAGGTCTTTCCGAGACTGAATAAAATCGTTTGGCGTTAGCCAGAGCAAAATCAGTAAAGTAATACTGCGCGATAAAGGGTTAATCGGCATTCTCGCTCTTCCATCTACTCAGCCGGTCAAATCTGGAACAACATTCTTCAATCTATGTTTTCCCCTGTCTATGACCTCCAATCTTTCAAACGCAGTGTGTTCAGGCGTCTCGAAAACGCTAGACTTTGATTTCGGTTCTGTCCTCCTCTTCCTATAGGAAAGGGGACATTTTTTCTGGCGTTCGCCTTTGGCCCCTCCTTCCTTATAAAAAAGATAATACATAAAAAATAATTTAAAAGAAGAAATATTACAAAGAGAGCGATAGAGTCGCAGAAGGACAAGAAAATTGAAGAAAAGAAAATTTGAGTAAGACAAGGACGGAGAAAGGACAAGAGAATAAAAGTACAAAAGAAAATACGAGTTGGAGAAAGGACGAGACAGTATGAAGTGGAAAGAAAAGGACGAAGAAAGGAAAATAACATGAAAGAAAAATATGAGAAGGCAAGGATGGAAAAGAACAAGAGAATATAAGAAGAGAAAATGAGAGAAAGACACGCAGAACCGGAGAAAGGAAAGGAAAATGAAAGGCTAAGAAACAAACTTTAAAGAAAAGAAGAAAAACATTTTTAAGAAAGACGTAAAAAAATATAAAATAAAAGACAAAAATTAATAAAAAATAAGGTAAAAATTATCACCGAAAGACAAAAAAATTTAAGAAAATGTTACATGAAAAAGTGAGACAAAGAGAGAAAACCCATGAATAAATTAGAAATAAAAAAAGAAGCATTCACGATGTGAATCCCAAACGGATAAACTGAATAGAAAAGTTAAGAAAATATTAAAAGAAAGCTAAGAAAATCGAAGTTAAATGAAAAGGAAACACTTCGTAAAAGATAAGAATATTGTATTCTGAAAGGAACGAGGGTGGCTGGGAGTAAATTTTACAAATAAATATCGAATCAGTGAGGTAGGCCAGACTTTGGTACAATTCTCAAGTTAACTAATGCAGCCCCACACTCTAAACAGAAATAGACATTGGATCAAGTAAAGATAAGCACCCCCAGCCTTTTTTAATTAGCCTTATAAGGCTAACTAACGAAAATATCACGACCTAACCTAACCAATCGTTGAGTCAACTGTACGCCCTTGACGATTGGTTAGGTTAGGTCGTGATATTTTCGTTAGTTAGCCTTATAAGGCTAATTAAAGAAGGCTGGAGGTGCTTATCTTTACTTGATCCTAGACATTTTGTTAGACGTTTCATGGTTCCAGTTTTGTGAATTTGTAAGTATCTAATGTGTTACACATTTCGCATTAGTTAAGCATTTTGTTAGACATTTATAACGTGATTAATCTCAAAACGTTTGATTTTCAGTTTATATCCATTACTTCTTGTAATTGACTCTGTATCCCTATCAAATAACTTCCTATAATTTAAATTATCAAAACCATTTATCATTTAAATGCCTGAATTAATTTTCCTCTTAGTCTGCGATTTTGAAATGAATATATATATCGGGTGGTCCGAAAAAAATGACGCATTTTTAAAAAATTAATATCTCAGTAACCCCCTTCCTTATCATGACAATTTTTATATGCAAGATACTTTCAAACTTCTTTTTTTGAATGCAAGAAACGGAATTCTGATATCTTTTATAGTTTTCTCGCAATTAACAAAAGTAACAACATGGGTCAAAAAAACGAATATCATGAGAAAGGAAAAATTTAATCAGAAATTTAACTAATTAATTTACAGTAAATGATCGATTGGACCACCACTCTGTTGACACACTAATCTAAGTCTTTTCTTCCACACAAAAATAATACTTCTTACTTCATTAATGCCAATTTCTTGCCAAGATTCAAGTATTTTACTTTTTAATTCTGATTCGGTGAATTTTTCTCGTCGACCTCGGTAAACCTTCTCTTTTAGTAACTCCCAAATTGAGTAGTCCATAGGATTACAATCTGGGCTTTGTGGTGGCCACTCATTTTTCGTTATTAATTTTGGTGTATTGCTAATCAGAAACGACTGTGTGGCGTAGCTTGTATGCGACGGTGCTCCATCTTGTTGAAATATGAAATCATTTTCTTGATACAGGCGACGACAATCCGGCAACAATTTTGTTCTTAAAAGTTCAATGTAATTTGCAGAATTCACCTTTGTCTTTTCAGTTTCAATAAAATGAACATCTGTCTTGCCATTCCAAGAGACCCTGCAGATATCATAACCTTTTTGGAGAATCTTGACGTTTCATGATACAATCTGTTTATTGAAATGTCACACTTTTTACCACGCCCGTAGACAACATCATTTTGACGGTTTCGCGGAATTTCTAGAGTGAAATCTTTTTCATCCGTGAAGACTATCTTTTTAATATCAACGACAGAGAAATTATCAAGTAACTTTCTGCACCTTGTTTTTCTTTTATCCTTAACAGTATCACTTTTTCTAGAAGATACTATTCTTTTGAAGGCTTTTAGTTTTTGTGCTTTAATTATTCGGTGTACAGAAGTCTTTCCAATATTCAAATGTTTAGCAATTGTTCTTTGTGACAAATGACTTCTGGTTTATCTTCTTGAGAGCAGATTTTATCGTTGATCTAATCCACATTTTCTGGAACCGAAGCTGTTTTAGGTCTACCGCTTCCTGGTTTTCTGGCAGTACTTCCCGATTCGCGAATCTTCTTTAAGAGTCTTTCCACTGCACGCCTTTTCCACTTTTTGCCGGGAAACTCTTGCAATAACCTTCCAGTCTTCCATCCTTTTTCACAGTAACAATTTTTAATGAGAATACGATCTTCCTCTGACAACATCATTAAGGGTACTGACGAATTGTTAAAAAATAAAATATCCACAATTTGACTTGTTCATTCCTGTAGAGTTTTGTAATAACTTGCAAAAATATCGCATGAAATCGTATAAAAAACGGATATTATATTGCGATTTTTGTTTTTTTGACCCATGTTGTTACTTTTGTTAATTGCGAGAAAACTATAAAAGATATCAGAATTCCGTTTCTTGCATTCAAAAAAAGAAGTTTGAAAGTATTTTGCATATAAAAATTGTCATGATAAGGAAGGGGGTTACTGAGATATTAATTTTTAAAAAATGCGTCATTTTTTTCGGACCACCCGATATATCTAGTTCAGCTTATTTTTCCTCAAATGTCTTGCTTCTCGGCTCTGGATTTATTTTAGTTGCTCTAGCCTGAACTCTCTCTAACTTATCAGTGTCTTTTCTCAAATATGGTCTGTCTAACTGAGTAATCGAAACTAGGGTTGGCCTACTGTATATCAAGAGGACTAGGTCTAAGGTTAGGCCCAGGGCCACAGATGAGTTCTTAATCTTGAAAGATGTTACTAGTTAAATACAGTTAACAAATGCATGATAAACACGTACAAGACCTAAGCTTATATGCAATAAGTGAATAAATATACAAATATAATAAGTGTTGTCTCCTCTTTAGGAGATAATAGCCTATAAATACGAACAATAAACCGCTTCAGTTTCAAAATATTTTTAACCACAATACGCGTGTGTTTAATGCGCACTCGCTTATAATATCGATGGTGCTATTACAAAACATCGTTAAATAGCAAATATGCAAAAAATTTGTAGAAGGAAAAGAGTGAAGGCAGTCCAGTGTAAGACGAACGTTCACGAATCTAATCGTTACGACACTACGACAGTAAAATACGAGTGGATTCTAAATTTTATCTGTCAACACGAATTAAAAAGCAAAACGTAAAAGAAAAACCAAAGTCGAAGGAAGTGTCTTTTACGAGGTTTTGGAATATCACCATAAATGTACGCGTAAAAGAAGTATAACGTTGATCACGAGCTAACTTCGTTAAGTTCGTCAACTCACGGTTAGTTCCTAAAAGGAATATACTGGGGAAAGTTTTTAAGTATTCAATCAAAATTTATATTTTAAAACGAAACTTTATTTAAAATTAAAGAAAACTGGTTGGTTTTTCAATCTCGTTTAAATTCTGAAAATTCAAATGACAACAGGAAAAGGGGAAATGAGAAAGACTGAAAATTGTATTTGGTTAAAGATGGCACGGCAGAATGGTTTAGTAATAAAACGCTAGGCTGTTAATCAAAAGGTCTTTGGTTCGAGATCAAACAATCCCAGGCAATATTATTATTATTATTATTATTATTATTATTAAAAGATGCTTACCTCGTAAACCCTCATAATTAATTAATTTATTTTTAGTTAAATTGAATTAATTATTTTTGAATTACATTAATTAAGACAAAAAATTACCAGTAAAAAATAAAAAAAAATTAAATTTATAGCAACATAATAAAAGAGTTCCTATACTATTAAAATGATGATATAATTTGTCACCAGATGAAAATATAGAGAGAAAATTAAAATTACTTAAGTGTTTTATACAACGGCTTTACTTAAACTATTTTTTCCTTCTTTAGGTTTAATTTAGTTATCAGCAAGACTTTAATTGTGTACAGCTGTGTGCAAAGATTATTTTCCTTTCCAAAATGAAGAACTTGAAGTCAAGACAAGGAAGGATAAAGTTTATAAAGAATGAGACAGAAAGAGACAGGCAGACGCAAAGAGACGGATAGTTGGATTGAATGGATAGAGAAATTGAAAGACAGACAGTATTTACCGATTGACTCGTGTGCTTATACAGTCCAAAAGTCCCTATCTATTTTGCTGAAATAATAGTATTTTAGGATAAAAATGGTAACATAAGTAGATGTATATTTATTTATCAAGCTCAGGTCTAAGATTCGACGTGAGCACAATCAGTGTCTCTGCAAATCTCAAACCTATCCACTGCATTGCGGAACACATTCTCAAGAATCCCTGGGGTTATTTTAGCGACTGCCGCGACAATGTGGGTTCGCAGGTCTGCAGGTCTGTAACTCTTGTTTTGTAAACCTCAGACTTTATAAAGCCCCACGCAAACGAGTCTAATTGTGTTGAATCAGGAGATCGTGCTGCCCAGGAGCACGATCGTTTCCACCAAGTCCAATCCACCGATTTGGTAAGAGTTCATCAAGGTACGCCCGAACGATGTTTGCATAGTGACATGGAGTTCCATCCTGTTGAAAGACAACAGTGTCGAGAAAGCCATCTGAACGAAGCTGGGGTTCAAGAAACTGCTGAAACTAAATTGGCCCTGTTAGTGTAGTTTCTGCAACGAAAAAAGGTCCATAAATGTTCGATTTTGTCATACCCAACCAGACATTAACTTTAGGAGAGTCTCTCTCCCATTCGTAGAACTCGGTTGGTTTTTCACTAGCCCAGATACGGCAATTATGTCGATTAACCTTTCCGCATGTGTGGAATGTCGCCTCATAGCTGAAGAGAATGTGGTTTAATAAGTTTTCGATATGAATTCTTTTCAATCAATTCTGCGCACATGGCGGCTCGTCTTGGATAATCCTCTTCGTGTATCCCATGTAGCTGTTGAATATGGTAACTTTTCTTTCTTAATGTCGATTTTAAAATCCTTAGAACAGTTGTTTTTGGTATACACTCAGTCTACGTGATGCTGTGCGAGTTGACATTCTAGGATTTGTTTCAAAGGCGTCTCTTACAAATTCGACATTTTCTTGAGAGGTACCTGGACGTCCAGATCTTGCCTCATCATGAACAGATCCTGTTCTTTTAAATTTATTGTTCAGTTCACGAATTGCTTTGTCTGTAGGTCCTGGTTTGTGAAATCATCTTTCGAATTTTTCTCGAATTTCTTTGAACTTCTTCCCTCCGATACGTAGTGTTACTACCATCACACGTTCTTGTACATCCATCATTATCTATGGCCTGCAGAAAATAAAATAGAAATATCATTATTTCAGCAAAATAGATAGGGACTTTTGAACCACTCTGTACATACATTAACAGACATAAGCAAAGAGGAAAAGAATTTGGTTGAAAAACGAGCGTGCGCGCGCGCGCACCCCCACACCCACACACCCACACACACACACACACCCACACACCCACACCCACACACACCCACACCCACACCCACACACCCACACACACATGTTTGGATTCCCTACAAAACCGCGACATTTTCACACTTTCTCGCATTCAGTTCTGTATAACCTTTCAAAGTACACTCGTACAGTTCTCAAAAAATGAACAAGTAATTAACCTTATATAAATTAAGAATCGAATCTGATGATAATTATGAAATAGAATCGTGATGTGTGAACCAATTCAGATATATGAAGATCTATAGAAGGTGCACGAATTTTTTTTTAAATAATCTCTGCTAGGAGTCCAACCGCTTCTGGCTGAATACTGAAGGATCAGCTTAGTTTGGTTACATATAATACAGGGTGTACATAAAGTCAGGATCTATTTTTGTGAAGCACTTGGAAATTATATGGAATTCAATCATAAAATGATAAAGTGGTAACATTTATTAAATAATTAAGAGTAGGATTCGACGTGACGCCCATCAGTATCCCTGCACATCATGATGGTGCTCCTTGTCACTATGCCAAAATTGTTCAGGATTATCTAAATGGACGTTTTCCAAATCGCTGGATCGGACGCGGAAGCAACAGACCTTGGCCAGTGAGATCACCAGATTTAACCCCTTTAGATTTCTTTGCATGAGGCTTTATCAAATCGCACGTCTATCAGACGAAGATTACGAGTCTTGAAAACTTACGTACACGTATACGAACTGGTGCAGATAACATAACCCCGCAAATGCTCCAGAATGTGTTTAGAAATGCTGCGGAACGATTTGAGCTGTGCAGGGATACTGATGGGCGTCACGTCGAATCCTACTCTTAATTATTTAATAAATGTTACCACTTTATCATTTTATGATTGAATTCCATATAATTTCCAAGTGCTTCACAAAAATAGATCCTGACTTTATGTACACCCTGTATAGTAAGATTAGATAAAAAAAAAAAATTTAATTTAGGGGTAGGGGCCTACCTAAAATGAATTGGGGTGAGAGGAGAATGATCCAAGACTCTTTGACAGCCAGATTAGTTTAATATCTCAGTAAATGCACAGTAAATATAGGCCTACCATTCTCCTCAAAACTGACTTCAATGTATTTTGTATTTGTATTAAAAACAGACCATGTTTGTCTATTGGTATTAAAACAGTTTTAGGTTCGTTTACAAGGTTGAAATTGTAATGATGAAAGACCAACAGTAATGTTCTTCAAGTCTGAACAACAATGATAACTAAATAAAGCAAATTTGTTCTCTGAATGCAAAGAAATACTGCATAAGGGTTATTCTGCTCAAAAAATTTGTACCCCTATGTTCATTTTTGCCCTTTTAATTTACAATGCAAATTTACCGAAGTTAACTGAATTTTGTAATTGTACTGTGGGTGAAATCTTTACTTAAGAGTAACATAGTATATCATAAAAAACGGTTAAAACTGTTTCTAACCCATCGACCAATTATGTTTCAGGAATAAGAAATTTGGTCCTTGAAGATCAATTTTAGCTATGTTGTACACAAAAGTACAGCACTCCACCATTTTGTTAAAGGAAGACCAATTCTGATCCATAAAGACGAAGTTTCAACCCCCGTCATATGATTTTAGATGGTGGGGAGAAGGTTACACAACCCCCATCAAAACAACATATTTAATGAATTTCAGTTTTATAAAATGTCAGAAAATATGGTGACTTCGTTGATGTCACAACACGCAAGTTCGTGTCGCGATAAGCTCGATATGTATCCTAATTTCCTAAATATTGTTACGATTTCATAAGGTAGCCAAGAACACACACACACACACACACACACATATAATGAGAATAGAAATGAGAGAGAGTTAATATGGCGGGGTAGAAATGACAAGAACATCTTCACTACTAATGAAGCAGAAGTTCTGCATTGGACATAAAATAGAACTTACAATGATAGGTTCACAACCATCTCTGCACCAGATATATTGGAAGAATTTCCCTAATATATATATATATATATATATATATATATGTTACAGTCAATGTCTAAAATCAGGCAATTTGTAAATTGACTGAAATTGTAGGCAATGTGTCAAATTGTGATACACACACAACCTAACCTAACCTAACCTTTCTGTTAATGCTGCATATGCATGCCTACTGGTGTTTCCCAATTTCCATAACAAAGTTAGATTAGGTTAGGTTAGGTTTTGTATTTAGGTTTTGCCAATTTGACACACTGCCTAAATTTCAGTCAATTTATAAATTGCCTAATTTTACATATTGACTGAAACCCAACTTTTCGGGTACCATCATTTCCCATCATCAGTTGCTGAAACACAAGCAATAAAATTGACTATTACATATAAATAAAAACTCAAAAATTCACAAATAAGTTTGGTGAAAATATGCATTAATTTTTTTAATTATGTAACAGTTTATGGTAAGTTTTTTGTTTAGTTTTAGGAAGTAAAGAAGAAAATAAGTTTGGGAACCCCTTCTCTAGTATATTATTTGGTTGTAAACTTATATATATATTTGTGGTACATACACTGATGGAAATGGATATATTGTTGAATCACTTCCAGATTGTTCTACTACCAGAGCCAGCTTTAGAATTTGCGGGGCCCCTCCTTCTAAAATTCAAAATAGTTCATAATCGTCACTTACCAATTTAATCTAAAAAATACATTATACACAGCTACAAGGACACTATTATATATTTATAGAAACATTTTCAGTGTAAGTAATGTAATTATAGTAACATCATCAGTAAACAAGTAAGTGAACTTAAATGTAAACCTTCCTAGCTTTCATGGAGGCAAATTCCATCATAAGACTACTATACTGTAGTTCAAATCTCTAGCAAAGTCATTCTCAAAAGATAAGATGGCCAAGTCGCGGAGGCATTCTTGCAGCATTGTTGACCATAGATAGGATTTTATAAGTTTAAGCTTCGAGAAACTCCTTCCTCCAGATGCAACAGTCGCAGGGATAATCAAAAGAATCCGAAGTGCAATGAAAAAAAATTAGAAAGTTAGTTGACCATAAAATATAAATAATATAAACATATAAAAATAATAAAAAAGGAGAGCTAGCGTTAGCAATGTTTCGTTAGGCGAGTGAGCGTTAGCAGTTTTGTTATAGGGCGAGTAAATAAAGATCAGCAACACATTTTAACCGCATCCAAATTCTGTGTGCGAATAACATCTGAAAAAGATGTGTTAATAATGCATACGATCACGTGTACCTCTAAAAATGACAGATGTAACAAATCCAAATCTACGTAAGTTATGCATAACAGTAGGCATAAATTACGTAGAATACCAAAATAAACATTATATAATATTCTATTAATAGTCAACACATTACTGTTTCTTTGTATTTGAAAATTTAGCGCGGGGCCCAAAGTGACTGCATCGGTTGCATCGACCCAAAGTCTGCACTATCAACAACCACATACTTATGTCCATCATAATCTTTGACGCCTCTTTTTTCTTCCCCCGTTACCCATGCAGTATTTCTAACGTTTCTCAGGTTTCGATCCTACATACGACAACGTTTCTTAAATACTGTAACATAAAACTTGAAATGCAGAGCAAAAATATGAAGTATGAATTATGTACAGTGCTTACAAGAAGTCTCACGCTTCTGTCTCGTCCCAAGCTAGTCTGTTAGGTATAAAGTGGGCGGTCCTTATGGCAGCGGAGGTGTGTTCGGATTGGTGCACACAATTGCTCTAACCCCATCAATGACGTCCACATTATCTTTGTGTTGATCACTGTATCTATTTATATATAGAGACATACTGTATATAGATATATATAGAGTATGCAGGGGATAACGTGTCTCAGTCCCAGCTATGGTAGTTGTCTTACAATTAACAGTCCCAAGTGCAAGTTACGTTAACACCTCCACATAAACTATCCTGGACTAAAATAACATACGTGAAGCCCTTACCCAGAAACCATTTAAAAGGTGTGATTTAAAAGCTCTCTCTCTCTCTCTCTCTCTCTCTCTCTCTCTCTCTCTCTCTCTCTCTCTCTCTCTCTCTCTCTCTCTCTCTCTCTCTCTCTCTCTCTCTGATCACACCGCATCCCATCAGAGGTCTTCAGCAGGGACATCGGCAATGTATCCATATAACGTTAATAATAACCGAAACTCGGGGAAAATATACTCTCTGCCTTCCGCTCTATCCCAAGTCCTTTTCTCTTAGTAACCTCTTAATACAAACTAATCTATCATATTTTGCGACTTTTTAACTCTGGTAGGATTCAATTCCATTCCTATAGTGTAAGAGATACTTAAATTCATGTGTGTATTATGCCATATGATGTGCATAATAAATAATCATTTTTAAATAGTTGGAGCGTTGAAGGTCATCTGTAATAATCTGTAGACTACCCCTCAAGCCCACTCTCAACACTCAGATTCCCCTAAGACACAGGGCGTCTTCAAGTAACATGAATGCGTAGAGATCTAAGGTGTTAGATTCCATATTATATAATTTACCGTATGTGCTAGGTTTAAGAACGCTGGCATTGAAGGATGGAAGGAAGGGACAGCAAAAGCGATAATAGGTTTAATAAAGGAAGTGGAATGAGGATGGAGGTAAGCGTTGCTATGTCGAAGGAAACGAGGTTGGGTGGGGAATTACGAAAGGAGGAGGAAAGAGAGAGAGAGGGGCTAAAATGAACGCGGGGATGTGTTAAGGGAGAGGAGAGATATTCATATGAAATGCTAAACACAAACTCAAATATTTATTTTAATGCCCTAGACCTAGAAAGACAAAGAGCAAAATACTTAAACTAACAATGAATTGACAGAAACAGAAGAGTCTGGTCTTAGACGCACTGATAGGTTTAACGTATGTGGCTAGAGGCCGCCACTCAGAATTACCACTACTACCTAAGTCATAATAAGGTTATTTACTATGACAGAGTAGTCATGAGTAGTTATGGAAATAAAATATGATTATACTGTTGATGGCTGACTATATTCAGTTGGGGTATAAACTATTGCTGACAATCTTTGGATCCTTGGCTTTTAAGACGAATTTTTTATGCATATGTTCAACAAAATAGGAAATAGGAAATTGGCTGATTATTATTACCATTCGAAGGGTTGGTACCCTTCACAGCCGAAATCAATTTCAGAAGGGGTGCATGGTATCCTCATTTCCTTTATCGTCCCAGCACGCTTCACATAAGCCATTTACACAAAGATGGAAAGGCCGTCTGTGCACCACGAGACGACCCAGGC
This sequence comes from Bathynomus jamesi, assembly GCA_023014485.1. Classification (NCBI taxonomy): domain Eukaryota; kingdom Metazoa; phylum Arthropoda; class Malacostraca; order Isopoda; family Cirolanidae; genus Bathynomus; species Bathynomus jamesi. Next base: position 525,777 of record JAJOZX010001273.1, on the reverse strand, counting down.
AATGCGGGGAGCAATGGTGACATTGTATGAATATGGTGTGCCAATAAGAGAAATATCAAGACGACTAGACGTTCATCGAAGCACTGTGGAACGGTGGATTCATCGGTATGAAGCAGAAAACTCAATCGCTACTTTGCCGAGGTCTGGTCCTCCGCGATCAATATCTCAAGAGGAAGATGCTGCGATTGTTAATCATGCCAGAGAGCATCCGTTTGTTCCAGCGACGCATATTTACAGACACCTGAACTTTCGTTGTAGTGCGAATACAGTGAACAACAGACTTCACGAGGCAGGGTATTTTTCTCGCTATAAAACTATAAAACCTGCATTGACGATTAAGCATAAAGAGGCGCGGATGGGATTTGCCTTGCAATACTTGCCGCAGGAGGAAGAATTCTGGCGAAAAGTTGTGTACTGTGACGAAAAAAACATTTTCAACAGATAGTCATGGTTCCCTGCATTGTTGGAGGCAGCGCGGAAAACGCTATGAAGAAGGAAATGTTTTCCCGAGCAAACGTAGTGGTCACATCAATCTCGGTGTGTGGGGTTGGATGTCTGGCTATGGTGTCGGAGAATTGACTCAAGTAGATGGACGCTTTACTGGACAGCAATATTGCCAGATACTGGAAGAGGTGCTGCTACCCAGTGTTCGTGCGTATCTGGTTCCAGCGCCGGAACCATTTTACTTAATGGAAGATAACAGTCCCATTCATAGGAGTAACGTTGTGAGAGCGTGGTACGAAGATCACCCAGAGATTATTAATCTAATTCTGCCACCACGTTCTCCTGATACGAATCCGATTGAAAACCTTTGGGCAATAATGATTAACGAATGGGAGCAACACAATGAAAGAACATGTGAAGCACTTTTAGCTCACACGAGGAATAGTTGGGAGAGCTTACGCCGAACACCAAACATTCCCTACAATCTGGCCTCTTCTATGCCGCAACGATTGCAAGAAATTATTGATGCCGGAGGAAGCTATACGAAATACTGATATTAAAGCCATGACGTAAATGTGTATCGAATATATATTTATGTTAATATAGAATTTTATTATATTTTTATGTTTGACATCTATAAAAGTATATATTGTGACCATGAAAAAACTTTACTTATCCTTAGTTAGAATCTTTTCTTGCAATGTCTACGCTCGTGGAGATGATAATATATGCATTGTTGAAACAAACTATGAGAATGTAATAGTTTCAGGAAAAAAATAAAAACTGGCAACATCGAGGCCATCACATGTTTATGGGAATTGTCATATGATATGCTACCAATAAACTCATATACTACTATATACAGTTTACTATATTACGTAATAATTACGATGAACAAATCAAATGCAAATTTCTCTGATTCACGGCCCACCAGTCTTGCTTTAGACCAGTGGTTCTCAACCTTTTCTATACCAACGCCCCTTTACCAATTATTAGACCTCTCAACGCCCCCCCACCAGGAAAATTCAATTCTTAAGTCTTGGAATGTTGAATACGGTCATGCAAATCTTCCCTGGAAATGAAACAACAGCTTAACATAACATGAAAGAATTTTATTCAAACAAACAAAAACGCAGTAACGTAAAATAAAAACAATGTGCCACACAAAAATAATACAAAAATACTAGTGAGAGCCTTGTGCTTGGTGTTTTCCAGCCAATATCTTCACTGAAGGTTGGATAGAAGTCAGGTTCAACCTCAGTGCACCTGAGGCTGTTATATTAAGCCTGTTACGATATTTGGACTGCATGTAAAGGACATGGCTGAAACCCTGTTCCACTAAATATGAGGTAGGGAATGCCAAGAGAAGAAGACGAGTTCTTTTCCAAAGAACTGGATAACGTTGCCAATGTGTTGCCCACATACCACGCCAGCCAGAGGTGCGGAAGCTTACCTGGGCCTCATCATCATTTTGTACATCAACAAGCTCCTCCTGGATCTCAACTTCAAATTTCGTAACATCTGATTTGAAGGGCTGTACCACCCAGTCAGGGACGTCAAGCTTTTGAAGATCGCTGAATCGGATTTCCATGTCAGCCTTCATCATCTTTAAGTGGTCGATGTAACGGAGTAGATGTTCATCAGTCAGTTTCTCGGACACCTGTGAATAAATTCAATAAAAGCACATTAAAAAACAAGTAGTTTTTAAATACAAATTTCTGAAATTTATTAAAAAGTAAGTATTTAGTAAAATCAATTACCTTCATCAATTTGGGAAAATGAGCCAGCTGACGCCGTCCAATGCCTTCCTGGTATATGTTCAGCTTGGCGATGAAGCTGCAAATTACAGATTTGCAGTGAATCAGCGTCACTTCATTTCCTTGTAATTTAATGCTGATCTCATTCATTTTTTCAAAGATGTCTGCCAGGTAGAAAATATCGCATTGACTTAACAACACTTGTTCCTTGAGAGTTGCAACAGTATCCTCGAAAAAACTCTAAAACTGTGCTGAACAACTCACACAAACGGGAAAGACAATTGCCTTTCGAGAGCCAGCGCACCTCGGTGTGAAGTAGCAGACGCTCAAAAATTTCATCATTGTCCCCACAGAGTTGTCTGAACACTCGGTCATTCAGTGCATTGGCCTTTATCTTGTTGATGGCCTTAACTGCCACACTCAGTGACTCGTGGAGAGGAGGGCTGATTTTTTTCGCCACTAGATTATGACGGTGCAGCACGCAATGGACTGTCAAAATGTGTGGAGCCCACTTTTTCAATAGAGTAGTGAAACCACGGTACCGTCCAACCATGGATGGAGCCCCATCGGTGGCACATGCAATGATGTTGGCAGCTGGAATAGAATTGCAACTCAAGTATTCTCCAACTGCATTAAATATGGTCTGCCCTTTAGTGTCGGTTTCCAAATACTTGGAGAACAAAAACTCTTCGGAAATTTCACCAGATGACAGATAACGAACATAGGTCATCAGCAAAACGTTATTATCTGAGACAGTTGTCTCGTCAGCCTGAAGAGTGAACGGATTTTCTCGCAGAATGGCACACAACTGCTCCTCACTATCCAATGCCATTTCATTGATTCTCCTTGACACAGTGTCATTGCTGAGGGTTGATGGATTTTAGAACCTGCGAAGGGTCACATTCCATAACAGTGCAAATAGCTTCTTTAATAGCAGGAAGAATCAGCTTTTCTCCAACTGTGAATGGCATTCCACATTTGGCAATAAGGAGAGAGATATTATATGAGGCAACTAAGCCCTTCTCAGTTTGGTTTACGTTCTTTTTGAATATGCTACTGATTGTGCTTCTGGCATGTCTTTCTTTGAGGTCTTTAAAGAATGCAAAGTCTTTGTCAGTTTTATCAGGATGGATTTTAATTATGTGCTCCTTCAGGCGTGAGGGTTTCATGGCCTCGTTAGAGAATACTTGCTCACACAGTAAACACATAGGAAGCCGTTGATTCGTAGGAGAAGGTACGAAGCCATAGCTGAGATATTCAACATTATACTGAGTACTGACGACACTTTTTCTTGCCTTGTGACATCGCGAAAACTGTAAAAACATTCAGAAATTTTATTTTTAGTTAAGTTAGCCGTTAGCGTAAGAAATGTTTTTATTTGTATGCATAAAATAAGTTTTATGGTAAACTAGCCTAAATTATACTTCTGCGAGCTGAATATTTTGCTATATCTTTAACAAAATGGAATCATGTTTGCTGTATTAATGTATTTAAATGTTTTTCCTAGCAAGGATGTTACTAACAACTATACTAGACTATATACTAGACAACTATTTAAATGTCAGTTGACTAATAGAAGACGGCTTTAGTAAAATTACAAAAACACTTACCGAAAAAATGGCGTCTACTCACTTCCAATAATTCACAATAAATGACATAATTACTCAAGAGCCATCTATTGAGAGAATGTTGAACTTGACATAGTGACAATTCTCCCAGTAGATGGCGCTTGAGAAATTACATCAGCTGAGTGGATTCCATATTTTTCGGTAAGTGCTTTTGCAATTTTGCTAAATTAAAAGGTTCTAGTAACCTTGTTTCAGCCACTTAATTTCATTCAAACATTCAAATTTAATGTAGATTCCAGAACTGTGTAGATGAAATTCATTGAAACACATGAACGCCCCCCCATTAGCTGACTAACGCCCCCTTTTCAACTAACCAGCTTCTAACGCCCCCCGACACCCAGTGAACGCCCCTTGGGGGGCGGTACCGCCCCCGTTGAGAACCACTGCTTTAGACTAATGACTTTCATAAGATGGAATAGGTTACCACTTAAAACAATGGATAAAGTATCTATTAGTGAGACGACCGTGACTTCCTCGAAATGCGAGCGCGTGAGAGGTTCACTGAGGAATTTGGTCATTAGATTCTTCACGTAGGATATGTATCACAAACAACAATATTGACAACAATTCCCAACAATTACTTAATATCAATCATTGCATTTGAGCAAATAATTTAGACCTGCGTCAAAATAACTTAGGTATCATGCCATGATTTGGGATATTTGCCGAATTAGTCGTTCTCTATAGTCTACAGTATATATTGAGACGGTATAATGTAATGCCCAGCTAATATTATGATGACTAGGATTGCTCCATAACCATCCCAACATCCCGAAACTTGGTCATTCTGCTTCTTAATCATTTGTATTTTAAACACTAAAATGTAGCAGAAGTGACGTAATAATGGACGTCATTGATTGTGTTAGAGCAGTTATGTGCACCAATCCGAACACACCTCCGCTGCCATAAGGACTGCCCATTTTATACCTAACAGACGAGCTTGGGACGAGACAGAGGCGTGAGACTTCTTGTAAGCACTGTACATGTGTTATGACTGTATATATATATATATATATATGATATCGTAGTGATGGATCGAGTGGTCGGTTTTTCACAACCGCGGTTGCGGTTGTGTTTGCGGTTGTCGAATTTTTTCCAACCGCGGTTGCGGTTGCGGTTATCATATACTAGGAAAAATGCGTAATTATTAACTGTATTTAGCCACTATAGTGCGATTTAGCCACACTTGGTACATAATATATACTAAATAGTATTTATTTAGTAAATACCTTATGTTGAACACAAGTTTTGCAATACACCGCTACCGCTATTTGTTTGTTGCAAAACTTGTGTTCAACATAAGGTATTTACTAAATAAATACTATTTAAATGAAGTATATTCTAAACTTATATAGCTATTATGAAAGAATAGGTCAAATTAATTAAAACCATATTTTGCACTAAGTGTGTTACCAGGATGAGGGACGAGGACCCATCGCACTTTTCATCCCACCTACCACTTTCCCCAGCCTCCACCCATTGGAAAGTTATGGATTATTATTCATTTGAAAAACTGATGTCAAACTTAATGACAGGCAGTGTGAATTTCAAGAATAATATTTTTGCTGCATTTTCACCTTTCAAGCGGCAACGCCTCTCATCGTACAACGTTCCCGCTCCACGCATAAGGAGACCCATCATTTTCTTTTTAAAAAAAGAAATATTTCTAATTAACCTAAAATTAAAATTAACTAAGCTTTTACAACCGCAACCGCACTTATGGAACGGCGGTTGCGGTTACGGTTGCGGTTGTGAATTTTTGTGCGGTTGTAGTGCGGTTGCGGTTGCGGTTGCGGTTATTCGATCCATCACTAATATATATATATATATATATATATATATATATATATATATATATATATATATATATATATAATGCTTCCACTTGAATAATTCTGGATTGTATAGAGGTAGCCAGATAAAACCGTTTTCTGTTGTAACTTGATATCCTCATCCAATTCCAGATTGTGTAGAGGTAACCAGATAAAACCGGTCTTGTGTTATAGCCTAATATACCCTACAGTCCTACACTCATGCCACACGTTGGTTCAGTATCGATTACAATGGAAAGAAGTAAAGACGTTCGCTTCAAGCAACGTGCGTAATTGAATTTTTGATGGCGGAAAGTGTTACTCCCATAGAAACTCATCGGCGAATGCAAACAGTGTGTTGATGTGAGTACCGTTCGACGTTGGGCGAGGTAGTGTAAAGAAGGAGAAGCAGGGCAAGAAGATTTGCGAGACAAACCACGAAGTGGAAGGCCTGTAACGACAACCGACGAGTCTCATCGGAACTACGTTGACAAACTGATTCGTGGAAATCGTCGCATTAAACAAAATGAAATTGCTGCAATGCTCGATATCTCCAAAGGCGAGTGGGACACATTATCAGTATTCTCGGTTATCGAAAGGTCTGCGCCAGATGGGTGCCTCTCATGCTCACTACCGAGATGAAAACTGAGAGATTACGCATTTGCCAAGAAAATTTGCAGCGCTTCGAAAATGAAGGAGATGAATTTCTGCACAGCATTGTGACAGGAGACGAGACGTGGGTCCAAGATTATGACCCTGTAAATAAACGGCAATCCCTGGAATATCGGTACAAAAATTCAAAGTTAAAAAATTCGGCTGGAAAAGTGATGACTGTTTTTTGGGATATCAATGGTGTTGTTCTCGAAGACTTTACGGAAAGAGGGACAGCAATCAACTCCGCACATTATATTGAAACTCCGAAGAAGTTGAAAAAACGGATCAGGAGGGTTCGCACCCACAAAAACGCCGTCATTGTTCACCATGACAACGCACGGCCTCACACCAGTGTTCAAACGCGAGAAGCAATTGAAGATCTGCAATTCACCGTCTTCCCGCATCCACCATATAGCCCCGATTTAGCACCATGCGATTTTCACCTCTTTCCTAAACTTAAGGAACATCTCCTTGGAAATCGCAAGGAGTTTGACGAAGAAGTTAAGGCTGCTGTGAAAGTTTGGTTTCGTAGTCAAAGCTCCGAGTTTTACCGGGATGGATTTCAAAAACTCATTTATCGTTGGCGTAAATGTATGGAGGTAGAGGGTGATTTTATAGAAAAGCAAATGTATCGTTTTGAAGAATAAACTCTAAGGTACATATCTGTTTTTGTTTCGATAAAATCCTTCAACCCGTTTAAAATTTATTTGAGTGGAGGCATTACTTTTCAGCCCATCCTCGTGTGTGGTGTATATATATATATATATATATATTTTTTTTTTTTTTTTTTTTAGTTCAGGAAGAACCGATTCGCCTCTATTTAAAGGGCATATCTCAGCGGAAAAACAGAAAAAGTGAGAGGAAAGACAGAGGAAAAAGAAAGGGTGGAGGGGACAGTCGAAGTGGAAAAAGACCAAGGACTGCAGGGTCGAGCCCCATCATCCTTGGGTGCTAGGGCCGGGAGGGCGCACGTGAAACCTCCAGGAACAAGCACGTACAAACGAGCACAAAGAGCACTCAAGAGCACGAGCTTAGAACCCCCTTGCAGGGATATATATATATATCCCCACATACACGTATACATAAAATTATTTCGTTTTAGAAGTTTTCCCGTGCGGTCGTCTTTGAAACAAAGTATAAAAATTCGGGAGCTAAAACCAATAAATCATTTTCTCATTTCTGCTTGGCTGTATATCAAAAAGAAAGTTCCTCCCAACCCTTTATCGAGTTTAACTCCGGAAGAACTCGGGGATCACATCAGCAGGCTCGAGAAACTCGGTAAATGATCGCTCTTGGCTATCGGAGGAGTTTACCAATAATAATAGGTCATAAACTCAAAAGGCTAACGCTGTCTGATGGCGGACGGAACGAGCGAACGACCTAATTCAATGATTACACTTCCTCGTTTTCTAATGTATGTTGAAATCTTTGTTCCGGTTTCAAGCAAGCAGTTTCCTAACTAAAATTTCACTCGCCAGTGTGTGTGTGTGTGTGTGTAACCAGCCATTTCGCGTAATGGCTGAAACTTTTAGTCATTTCGTGAAATGGCTGTTTCACTTGGTCATTTCGTGAAATGACTAAAATCTTCAGCCATTACGCGAAATGGCTGAAATTCCATCTTGGTCATTTCGTGAAATGGCTAAAATGACTTTTGTTATGAATTCATAGAAATAACAAACATCACAATAAAATTGGAAACCTTTATTTAACTAACTAAATCTGCTAAAACATATATACATCCACAGGTCTGTTCAAATAAGTGAGAAACGCTCTTCAAATACACATTTAAACGTTTGAACACATTTGAATTTGAATTTTCAATATAGAGGTTTTCAAATACTAACCGGGCCTTCAATGTTATTCCGATGTCCGCCATTGAAGGCCCGGTTAAGTCAACTGTATGCCCTTGACAATTGGTTAGGTTAAGTCGTTATTTTCGTTAGTTTTAACGAAAATAACACAAATGATCTTGTACGAAATGACCAAGGTGGAATGTCAGCCATTTCGCGTAATGGCTGAAGATTTTAGTCATTTCGCGAAATGACCAAGTGAAACAGCCATTTCGCGAAATGACTAAAGTTTCAGCCATTACGCAAAATGGCTGTAACACTTTGATTGTAACATATATATATATATATATTATATATATATAAAATGAAATTGTTTTTTGTACGTTTTATTTTACAGTTCAAATATACAAAGGCAAATTGGTGTAGGGGAAGGAATTGATTTCGCTTGTATCATACAGAAGTTGATGTGAGGGGAAAGTTAGTGTTGGATTAAATGGAACAATTAAAAGAAACCCTATTCTGACTTATGGGTCACCCAGACAGACAGTAACCGTCACTCACTCACCCTGTATGATATATATTTATAAAAATTTTAATGTTACACACACACACACACACACACACACACACACACAAGTATATAGTCAGTTCGAATATATTAGAGAGCCAAAAAAAAGGAGCCAAAATCATGTACGATAAAATTCTTTGAGGGGACAGCATGGTATTTAGTTGTTATTTAAAGTTACGCACATGTGCGCATCTCCGCATAAGCGAGGTACCGACTTTATTATTATTATTAAATCCATATATCTGAAAATGTAATTAACCTAACCTAATTTAACTGAACCTAACCTTAGTGTCATCGAACCGAGAAAGGCGTGATAAGTGTTTCGGACGCGACTGAGGGCTCGAACGGTGATTTTTATCAAGTCATTAAATACTAAGGTGCTACCCTACCCTACCCTACCCTAATCAAGACTGACATCTTTTTCCGACAATAAAAATGTTTCCAAATTTTTTTATATACATTTGTTAATGTTAGGAGGTACCAAAAGTGTAACCTCACAAAAAATTACCCCAGTACATCTGTGAATTATCACACAGTCGACTCATTTATGCCCAGTTGCATATTTATATGCGAAGTTAAGCGACATTGGGTCTGGGTAGTAGTTGGATGGGAGACCGTCCTCCGTGCCCGGATTATGTAGCGACCCCGTGGTTCGGATCCCACGTAAAGCTGTAGGTCCCCTCCGTCATATGACCTTAGATGTTGCGAAGGAGGTTAAACAACCCCAATTAAAAAAAATATATATGTATACTCTTAACTTTATATGGTTAATAAATTAATTACTTATATAATTCCTTACCCTGTATATTAAAATCACTAAACTGAATCATTAACAAACTTCATAAGTTATACGGTACCTATATTTCAACCTATAGCGACAGATTGCAAGAAAAATAACATTAACTTCACGAGCAAGTGGAATCAGTGTCAGGAAAAGATCAAATTTCCTATCAAATTATATTAGTAAAAAATTGCATCGTTTATTTTATTATTAAAATTTTATTGGGAAATATTTTGTATTTCCTTAAATTTAGTTTTTGGTTTAAATGACGTGTGTGTATATATATATATATATATATATTATATATATGGGAATGAACTCAGAATGGTTCCCTGAGGTTTTTTACGACACAGACCGTGCATGGAACAAGGAACTCTTCTAGGAAAATTAAATCCACTATAGTCCGAATAAGTAATGGTGAATGACAAATACTATAGTTTTTCTTTGGCTAAAAATATAATAGTTACTCCTTTTTCTTTGATGTATTCAATCTGACGTGAAGGCAGCGAGTCTTTTGCTTATATTGAGGTTCTAAATGTAGCTGGGCTAGGCTGCTTTAAAACCCTAGATCCTGTCCCAAAGCTGGATCCTATCTGCTTTGCAGATAGCTGGTGAGGGAAGCTATATTTTTGGGACCTCTCTGCGAGTGACCCGTTGCCCACGTCGAACTAGCATCATGAAAAAGAAAAAAAACTATAGTATTTGTCATTTACCATTACTTATTCGGACTATAGTGGATTTAATTTTCCTAGAAGAGTTCCTTGTTCCATGCACGGTCTGTGTGTATCATATATATATATATATATATATATATATATATATGACCAGGCATAATCATTTTTCATGATAAAAAAAATCGCCCTCACCAGGGTTCGAACCCACCACCTCTTGAGCAGAAAATAAGGTCGCTAGTGTAGTGGCTAGCACCCTCACCTTCTACTCAAGAAGTAGTGGGTTCGAACTCTGGTGGAAGCGATTTTATCATATATATATACACGCTAACCGCTGGATGACAACGATGAAAGAATATACGATACGAAGCCTATATTGAGAGATTTAACTTGAGGAAACAAACCTTCCTGCAATTCATGCATTCGCGTTATGTTTGAAGCATTATAATCCTTAGCGGTCTTTTTAGAAAAGAAGCCAAAACACGAGAAACGGCTTTTATTGGTGTTTTTTTTTACTTTCATTAGTTTTGGAAGCTGAAATTTCTGAAACATTTGCAATTAAAAGGAAAGTGTTAGACACTATGGGACACGTTCCACTATTTTAAAATTCTTTAGAAACTTTCCAATTTCAAACAGTGTAAGTTTGTTAAATTTAAATTTCCTTTACCTTTCTTTTTATAGTTGCATCACACGTTTATGAAGTAATTTGCAGAATTAAATGATCAATGGCACGGTTTTCCGACTTTTAATCAGCAGCGGGCCAAAATTTCTCCCAGCGTTTGCCGAGAGCCATATGTCGTCAAAACAAAAATTATTAAGTAATTAAAAGTTGGAATTAGGTAAATAAATAGTTCAGTTTAGCCCAAATTCCGAATGCGGCCCGCGGGCCGCTAGCTGAAAAAGCCTTGATCTACTGTATATATAAATTACTATTACACATATAAATAAGTTGTATATACAGTACTGTACATATATACTTGAAAAGGGTAAATTTGATCAAATGGAATAAAGTTGATTTACTCCAAAAACTGGAAATGGAATAAAGTCGAATTGGAATGAAATCAAATCGACCAGACTGGAATATATCGAACATCACGAGTCAGGTCGAATAAGTTCCCAGTGGATAATAACGTGGAGTAACTCCTAAATGTATGACTATTGATATTTCGTATAAGAATTTCACGAAATATGTACTATTTTTTTCAGGTTTGTAAAGAAGATTCAGACTAATATAGAGTGTGACTGCTTGTGTGGGATAGGCTTGGTGGAAGAGGGAACTGCTATTCATAATTCTCGATATCTTTTTTAAGGGAAGCTATTTCATCATTGATCTTAATATGGGTCTTTTTTTCCTGTTTGGTTGAAGTTGGTAGTTTATACACACCACACACACACACACACACACACACATATTGTATATATATATATATATATATATATCAAATACTAACGTCAGCTCAGTGGATGCTTGTTGTCGGTATACATATAGTTGCAATTTGTGGCATTTATATTTTGGAATCGAAGTATAAAAATATTGGCATATAGTTCCTAATATATATATATATAAAGGGTTGATAAAATTAAATCAGATATCTTCGGTTTTTCCATAGTTTTTGATTTGATAATAAAAGTTAATAAATAATAACAAATTTATTAAATCAATATATTCAGAATCGTGTTGTATTTCCCTTTGCATATATAAAGGTGACACGCCTTCTGGCATTCCATTGATGACCTTTGCTAGTTGTTTTTGAGGACAATTATCGTGATGTCTATTTACTTTAGTTAACCCTCCGTATATCTAGTGCCGAAATCTCGTTAAGAATAACTTAAGCGTAAAATAATGTGATTTCTTTCACTATTAACAATACAGCGTTTCGGTTTTCAAGGAACTGTTAAATTTATTTTAAAATTTATATTCACTTATGAAGCAGATAATTAAAACTATAAAATTAATAATAATAACACGGAGTAACTCCTATATGTTTAAGTATTGGTATTTCATATAAAAATTTCACTAAATATTTACTATTTTTTTTTTTAATTTGTGATAAAGACAGGGAAAGATGGTTACGAAATTTAGCCTTTCGTTATATTTAATATTTTTTCTGGTTTGAATATTTTTTAAATGTGAATGGTTCACGTATTTGTATATCGGAAGAACTTTCTTTTTTGAGCCTTATTTTTAAAATGATTTATTATGTCATTATGTGGTAATTTTCCACGTTCGTTTTTTTAATGGTCACAAGCAGAGCCTTCGGCTCACTGCCCTACGGGCACTGCTTGTGCTTCGCAAACTCGCCTACGGCGAGGGTACCTTCGGTGCCTGGGTTACCCCTTTGTGGGGAGGTCATTCTCCCTCTCCCAAAACCCCTTCACCCCCCTTGTTCATTACCCCATTACCCCCACTCCCCCATTATCCCAACCCCTCCCCCACCCCTCCCCATTACCCCCAACCACTCCCCCGTCACCCCCACCCCTCTCTCCCATAACCCCCACCCCCCAGGGGGAAGGGGCTGGCACCTTGCAACAATTGATCAACATTGTAATTTCATATGCACTCGAACATTTTGCGGTCATACTCCTTTGGGAACTAAATAGTGTGACACACACAATATCACTGATATCGTTTTCACCTGAAATGTATGCTTTTATAGCCGGGCGATGTGCAACTTTATTTTTTTATTTTTTTTTTTCACTTTTTCATGTATTTTTTTTATTGGTATAGGATGTATTTTTCTTGGTCTGTATTGAGGCTGTAATATTCTGAAACAAAGCGCGTTAGTTGTGTATCCAGTATAAGAGGAATTATAGCCATGTACGTAAGTGAAGTGTGTTAGTTGTGTGTGAGCAAAAAAGGAATTACGTCAATCTTCTGCACGGATGAATTAATAAACAACATCGCTCACTTCGCTTTTAGTATGTCTTTTCGTTGTTGAGAACCTTAAAGATAGTTTTTTTAGGCTTAGGCCTATAATAACTCCCAAATAGTGATTTCTTAATTTTCAAAAAAATTTGGGTTTTATTACCTATTTTCATTTTGAATGTTCTCTTTTTCACGTTACCAAATAATGGTTTGAAATTTCTATTACAATATCATGTTTCCCGTATTATTTTTTAGTATTTTTTGATGATTTTATTTTAGGGGGTCGGAGGGGGACTGGAAGACATTCTGAGTGATTCTTTTGATCTCTTAAGTTAAATACGCTCCAATTTGATATTCAAATTCAGTACGCCAATGTTTTAATCATTGAAATTTTATATTCTATGTATATGTCAAAAGTGACTGAATACTTTTATCTTTTTGCCTGATTCTTCGATTTATTGATTCATCTTTCATTATTATGCATACAAATGAATATCCAAAAAGGAAAATTTAATGTGAAAGGTACTTTTTTTTTTCAAAAGTGAATTTTTATTTGCTGGTTTTTTTTTTGGTTTTTTCAAATTTTGCAATGAAAAGATGGATGTCATCAAGTCAGCGAATCTAACTCATAGAGGTGTCTACCCCTTGAGACAATCTCGTTCCTTATGTACCTTCTGTTCTTCTTTCGCAACACCTCGGAGGACTTTTCTCCTACAGTTCAATATCCAGTTTACCCCCTCCCCCCAAACCATGTAACTTCAAATTGAGCCTCTACAGTTTCCGTGAACGTAATAAATTGCGAATATTTTTGTTTTGTTTGAAATTTGTGTGACTTCACTATTTCAAAAACTAAGGTTATGCAATTTCATCCTAAAAGCTGTAATCAGCCAGCTGATATAAGGTTTAAAATGAATGGTGAAGTAATTGAGGAAGTACAAGAGTTTAAGTATTTGGGTCAAACTATTACCAGCTCCTTGAGTGATGACTCGGATATAAGAAAACAATCTCGAAGCCTGTGTGCTAAAGCGAATATGACCATAAGGAACTTTCGTTTCTGTACAAGTGAAGCTAAAGACACACTCTTTCGTACTTTCTGCAGTAATATATACGGTCAGCAACTCTGGGTGAATTATAAAAAAGGTTCTGGCAGAACCCTAAATTTGCTGTACAACAGGTCTTTTAGACTCTTACCCCCGAGATGCTCAGCTTCGCAAATGTTTGCTACCCGCAATGTTCCGAGCTTCCCGGAGGTAACAAGACGTGCTCAACACAGTCTAATGCAAAGAATTAAAAAAATCAACCAACCCGATCATCCAAGCTATCCATGAGTCCTGCCATTTATCCTCTAAGGTCTAAGCCAGTGGTTCCCAACCTTTTCACCACAAAGGACCCCTTTTATTTTTATTTTTTTCCCACGGACCCCATGTTTTTGAAAGATTCCGTCTACCAAACAAACTGTTTTTATTAACTAATAATTAACTCGTTTTCTCATTTTTCACTATCAAATATAGGACATATAAGTGAGTATGCAATTAAAATACAGCGTATTAAAAAAGTATTAATAATTCCAGCCAAGAGCAAGGAAACTTGAAATTTTAGCCTGAGCGCCCTTATCGTGGATAAATGTACGATTTCCATTGGAGCCTCTCGAAATATTGAAAGCTCACGGACCCCCAGTACTACCTTCGCGGGCCCCCAGGGGTCCGGGGACCCCAGGTTGGGAACCACTGGTCTAAGCTATGGACTTCTTGGTACGAAAACGTCTGTCTGTAGCTCCACTTAACTTCGACAGTGCAGTATTATTTCTAATCAATTGTATATATTTTTATCCTTAGTGTATGAACTGTCATTGTATTAATAATATTTGTCATATGGACTATAGTCTGCCAATAAACCTTTTCATTTCATTTCCATTTCATTTCATTTCATTTCGAATTTTCAACTATGATACTTTAGAATTTTCATGAAATTTTGGGGCTCTCTTGTTGGGAAATACTGGTTTAAGGGGTGGTAACCTATAAAGGTGTCCATTAATGAATAAGCCCATTCTTTTAATTTTGTTTTAGATATATTCATTTTCTATATTGATAACTAGTTTGTTTAGTGAATTTTTAACATTTGTTTGGTTTACTGAACAGTGTTGAAGTTTATAAATATTTATGATTTATAATTTTATATCATTTTTCATATATTTTTTATATAATTTATAATTTTATATAAAAATTTTATAAAATTTATAGGGTAATTTTATATAATTTTTCATACATTTTTTTTATATAATTTTTTTTATAAAATTTTTATAAAATTTATAATTTTATATAATTTTTGTATATAATTTTTCGTTCATAATTAGAGTAACACCACTTTTATCTATTCTTTGAATAAGTGCTTTTATTGTTTTCTAGGCTTTTAATTGCGTTATTTTATATTTTAATTATAGGAGATCTTTTAGAGTCGTTTTTAGGTAGATTCCAAATTGTTAAAACTTGGCTTTCAAATTTTTATCTTTCTCGATTTTTACTTAATTTTTATTTTCAAGATCCTCAGTTCGTTGTAAATTTTTCACGGTATAAAAAAGTAACGCGAGTGAAGAGACAAATCCGATTTGAATTACATTAACGCGAGTAAACATGGACGAGTAAAATTTATTACATGTACTTTATAACAACTGTATATGCGATAGTAAGGTTTATAAGAGAGGTTAAAAGTGTTCACCATCGACCTCTATACAAATCGGATTTATCTCTTCACTCGCCTTACGAAACTATTTTAAGCCAGTTCAAATCAGATTTGTCTCTTCATTCGCGTTACTTTATGCATACCCTGTAGATTTTCTTTTTACATTTGTTTGGAATATCGTTTAATAGATTTAAAAAATTTTATTCCTCTTTTAGGAAATAAAAATTTCATCCATATAATAATGTTAATGGAGAGTCTAAAACAAAACGCGCTATACAGAAGACGGTTCGGCCCCACCTAATAATTATACAGGGTGATTCAAAAGTCTGGAAACATAGGAACTATGCTTTTCAATGCAAATATATATGTATATTTGCATTGAAAAGCATCGTTCCTACATTTCCAGACTTTCGAATCACCCTGTATAATCAATGAAGCAAGCCAGAAACTGGCACAGTGCGCTCAGGCCAGACGAGTGTGGTTCATTGCTCTAAATCCTGTGTTATCATTACCAATACCATCGGGACTCGAACCCGCTTATATGGAAATGGTATTACCCACTGAGCTGCGGACTTCGTCCTGACCATTTTATTCACTACAACACTTCTTTTACTACTCAGTGAATATTTCATTTCTGAAATCTTTATCAGTAATAAATATAAAATTATAAAGGTTTATTAGTGTTTTAAAGTGTCACAAGAATTTTAAAAGGGATATCATAACTTTTTCTCTCAGTTTTGAAAGTTTTGAGTATCTGTCTTGCTACATTACACACTCCGAAGTTGTTTTTATTGCTGCTTCTTTATACATATAGAATCCAAAATTTATCTACAATTTAAAGTCTCGTTTCGTATCTACTGTTCATCTGGTACGAAACAAGATGTGGGCTCAATTTCTCGCCTCAGTTCATATACCTAAAAATGTCGAAAATATTTAGCACGAAATTTTAGTTTTTACGAAACTTTCATTCATTCAATCCTTTTTAATTGCAGAGTTTCGATGCATTTTGGAATTTTTATCTTAAATATTTACCTTCGATTTTTTTCTACCTTTGGATTTTTCACTTTTGGAATTTTTACCTTTGGATTGTTTTACCTTTATTTTTACTGTTTAATTATTTATATTGTTAAATCTAGTAATAATTAACGAATGATGAATAGAAAGGCTGCAAGTGCTGCTCCATGCTGTACTGCGAAACTCACTTTCGATAGTGATGATAAAATTTATGACATTCTTTTTGGACTTCAATAGTTTGCCAGCTTTTCCTTAATGTAGAAAGTTATGTAAGCTCTTACCTGTATATTTAGAACTAAAGCCACTCTCATAAATACCTTGGCATAAATACCTTGAAGATTTTGCATGAGCAGTATTGAACAGTGGTGTACTATAGGGAGAACACCATGATTTATCCATATTATATACACTGTAAAAATTGTACGTTTCATATTACTTCCAAATCCGAGCATATATCTGACATTAAATGTACTTTCGAATTACGAAGTATTTGAAACGTACACCGAAAGTACCCGAGCTACAAACATACACCAAAATGCCCGAGAATACATCTGACATTCAATGTATTTCCGAGTACTCTTGTTACAGGTGATACGTAGAAAGTACAACGCAGCATGAGAAACCACAAAAATAGTATCAAACATAAATTAAGTTTAGTATGAATTTAGGCCTCTTCCAACATATATGAAACCTAACTGAATTCTCTGAAATTTTTATTTTTATACTAGAATTTCTGGAGCTATTGATGAATAGGGACCCCAGCCTTCTTTAGTTAGCTTTATAAGGCTAACTAACGAAAATATCATGACCTAACCTAACCAATCGTCAAGGGCGTACAGTTAACCTAACGATTGGTTAGGTTAGGTCGTGATATTTTCGTTAGTTAGCCTTATAAACCTAACTAAAGAAGGCTGGGGTCCCTATTCTTCAATAGCTCCGAATTTCTTTATTTAACCATAATTTAACTATCGTAAATTCAGTTATGCACATTAATATATAAAGAAACAAAAATATATAAATTTTTTCCACTTATCGAATTCGAATCGACGATAGCGAAAGTTCTTACGGAATGCATTGAGTCCTTATCCCATTTAGGTCATTTGTAAAGTAAAAAACAAATTGTATTTCCATTTATAAATGTTATATTTAGAAGAAAATAATTGTAAAGAATCCATTTTTCAAAAACTAAAATGGTTAATATTAATTCTCGATGCACGAATTATTTATAGTCATGTTATGAATGTTTGTATGAAACATTAACATTTTGTAGCAGTCAACCATAGTTCATGAATACATTATGCATTTAATTTCTTTGGTACAATTAATGCATGCACGATAACACACGCAATATGAATTTTAATTTTATATTAAATATATTTACTAGAGTTTATTGGTATTTATGAACAGTAGCTTAGAGCTTCAAAATAAGGACCATTTCGACCATTATTATTTTTTTTTATAGTCATGCCTCCTTGCGCATGTGCAAGTTTTGTTCGCTCTTCGCGTTTGCGCCTAATCAGAGAAAAGTGACAAATTTTCAGTACCTGATGAAAAATACGCATCATAAAAAATGAAGAAAAAAGTTTAGGTACAAAATTATGTCAACATGTGGCGCGGAATGTTACGTCACGTTCAACATTTGTAGAAAATTTTCAGCCATTTATTAGGAATTACGTATTTCATCGGTAAATGAAATAAAACACTAATTCCATCAAATCTTTCCTCAATTTCGGCTCTCTACGTACTAGGGGCACTCAATATATTTTGCCCCACCCTTTTTTCTTAGCTAAATGATAGGCCATGGAGCTGAAATATCTTTTGGGCCGTAAGTTTGAACTTTCTGCGCTTCACATAACCGGACTTTTCCAGTTTGAACCTCCCCTCCTTGTATAAAACCAGCTTTTAAACGCCCTTGTATAAAACCGATGGTTATCGCAGTTTCGAAAATGGCATCTGACAGTGATGTGCGTCATAAACAGAAAGCTGTTATCGAGTTCTTAACTGCAGAGAAGGAAACAGTTGGAAATATTCACAAACGTCTACAAAACATTTACGGAGATGCTGTTGTTGATCGAAGCACAGTTGGACGCTGGTCTAAACGTGTGAGCTTATCGGAGAGAGGGAGAGCCAGCCTCGATGATGAGCCACGCAGCAGTCGCGCGGCATCGGCTGTGACATCTCACATTATGTAACATGCTAACAGCACCATTCATCAAATCGGCGCGTCACATACAAGGAGCTATCACTGGAGCTAGGAATTAGTGAAGGAAGTGTGAATACGATAATTCAGCAACTGGGATACTCAAAAGTGTGTTCACTGTTTGTTCCTCGCCAACTGACTGAAGATCACAAAGCCCAAAGAAAAGAAATTGCTTCCGAGTCGTTGGTTCGATATGAGACAGAATGGGATGACTTCCTTTCACGAATTGTGACGGGATGAGACTTGGGTACACCACTTTGAACTTGAAACAAAACGCCAATCCATGGAGTGGCGTCACGCAGACTCCCCACGCAAGAAAAAGTTCAAAATGATTCCTTCTGCAGGAAAGGTTATGGCCACCATCTTCTGGGACATGAAAGGGGTGATTCTGGTGGACATTATGAAAAAAGGACAAACAATCAACTCAGAGGCATATATTGCTACCCTACAGAGACTCCAGAGACGTGTAAAGCGAATTCGACTGGAGAGAAAACTGGAAGACGTCCTTCCTTTGCACGATAACGCAAGACCACACAACGGTTTGCAAACAAGAGAGAGCATCACAAAAATGCGCTTGACTTTGTTACCCCACCCTCCATACAGCCCGGATCTGGCACCTTCAGACTTCCATTTGTTTGGGTCAATGAAGGATGCTATTCGTGGAAGAAAGTTTCAGAGTGACGAGGTTGTTGAGGAGGTTAAGAGGTGGCTCGAGCGGAACCCAGCGGACTTTTACCAGCAAGGAATAAAGGCCCTTGTTTCGAGGTGGAGGAAAGCCGTAGAAAAGGATGGAGACTACGTGGAAAAATAAAAATTTGTAAAATAATATATATATATATATATATATATATATATATATATATATATATATATATATATATACAGGGTGGTGCAAAAGTCTGGACCCATAGGCAATTTACTATATAAAACATATCTTTCGATTTTTATAATAGTTTTTATAATTTAATTTTTGTTTATAATTTTACTAAATATTTTTCAGATTGTTACCCTATGGCAGAGAAGTTAACAATAGCAGAAAGAATAGAGCTTGTGCTTTTGTACGCAAAAGGAGGAGTGTTTGGAAGAAGATGGACATCAATTCGAACACTTATTGTAAATTCTGAACTACGTAGAACGTTAAATTTAACATAATTTAGTCACTGGTGTATGGTTAATTAAATTTCATTTCATAATAAACTTCCTGCAGGCCACACTTTTTTTCCATATAAACCGCCTATGGGTCCAGACTTTTGCACCACCCTGTATATATATATATATATTAATATATATAAATATATATATATATATATATATATATATATATTATATATATATATATATATAGCTGAGGGTCTCCCCATGGAAAAAATATAAACGTAAATATTTCTACATGTACAATTTGCTGAAGTCAATAAATGTTTGAGTTTCTTCGAAGTCAGCTAAAAAGGCATATGAAGTTTATATAAAAATATTTCGCTTATCTCAAAATATTTCACTATCCCAATATTTTCAAATTTGCCAAATTATAATTTGATTGGTAAACCAGCGGACCTCCTTCCCATGGAGAAATCCTGAATCTGCCAGTGACTGTATATATACACTACATATATAAAAAAAAGAAGTCCTTATTTTTATTTGTCCGTTTACTTCTACATTTCTAATCTTTCATTACTAAATAACTAATAAATACTGTACGAGTAAAGCCGTTCTTTCAGTGTTTCATACTTAAAGCAATAACTTTTCCTAATTTCTACGAAATTAGGAAAAGACTATATTGCTACCAGTAGACTATAGCCCAGTAAAGTCACAGAAGGCCTTACTAGGCTATAGTCTTCAAGGAAAGCTAAGTCTTGAGTTTTCAGCAAGATAAAACACCTTCACCTACTACTGCTTGTGAAATTCGCAACTTTTAAAGGAAGCATTTTTCCCGGCAACTAATCTCCCTTCATGAGCCAATGGAATGGCTCCCATTCACACTTGATCTCACACTCCCTTACTTTTTTTTTGTGGGATTACATAAAAGACAGGATGTATTCTTCTAAACCCAAGACACTTGAAGACCTAAAGACCGAAGTCTTTGAGGTAATCTCAGCTGAGCTATTTCCAAAAATTATGTCAAACATTTGTGTAAGGTTGAATTTTGTGTTAGAAAAAAATAGCGATTACACTGAACATGTTTAATTAAGGTGAATAAACTCCTATGTTTTACTTACTTATTGCCTTTATCTTTGTGTCTAGATTCCTTTTTTTAGCTTAGAACACCTATTTAGAAATAGGGACATTGTTTGGGTACACTTCGTATATATTAACGAAAATGTACTTTCGGTCTCCTGGTCAAATATGCTGTCAGCTCACGTGTCCGTTTTGAATTAAGAATTCACTGCTTTATATTGATTCTTACGGAATATATATATATATGTATAAGGTAACATTCATGTACCATTTCCACCAAGGAAGTCATAGATAGGGGTCCGAGCTCGGGCTACCTTAGGCACAGTCAGTTAAGGGGAATTGCCGGTCCGTCGCTTCGAAGTGACGTAAGATACCATAAAGACAACCGCCAGCTCTAGGCAACATTGGGATTCGAACAAACCACTCAGAGGAATTTCAGCACTACTGGGCGTCGCCCAAACCAATCGAACCACGAGACGCTATATATACTCATATATATTTCTAAATCGCCAAATTCTTCCTACATTTTCGTCGGTAGTCGTTGAAGTTACATTAGCTTCTACACGTGACGCCTTTTATTTTTTCAAATTTTTAATCACTTACGCTTGCGTTAAGGTAGGGAGGGGTTCCATTAAAAAGGTTAGAGATGCACTTTTTTACCGGATATTATGATTATATTTTCAAATTTCACTCGTATTACGATTTTAATTAAAAAACTCGAAGTCAAATTACAACTACTTCATCCGATCTCAGGATATTACACACACACAGTTTTTTTTTTTATTTTTTTTTTAATTTTAGGTTTAGGTTTGGTCAGGTCAACCTAACCTAACCTAAATTCAACCCAAAAAATCTACAATAAAGGAGGAGGAAAGGGATACAAAAGATAGCAACTGAATAGGAGCGAACGTAACTTTTAACACCTGAATTTTGTTCAGAAAATTATATATATATATATATACACGGTGAACCAAAAGTAGGTGGACAGTAGGTTGAATACGGTTTGTGTTATATTATATTATAACTATGGTGTTCATTATAACTATGGTGTTTGTGTTTTATTATATTAAATATTATAACTAAATTTATTTAAATTTTATTTTGTATTATGTATACAAAAAAATTAAATATGTATTCTCAAAATAAACGTTATCATTTACTGTCCACCTACATTTGGTTCACCCTATATATATATATATATATAGGGTGAGTCAAAAGTTTGGAAACATAGGAACTATGCTTTTCAATGCAAATTTATATGTATATTTGCATTGAAAAAGCATAGTTCCTATGTTTCCAGATTTGACTCACCCTATATATATATATATATATTATATATATATATATATATAAATAAAATTTTATGAACAAAATTCAGGTGTTAAAAGTTAAAAATTAAATTCTTTATAAGAAAACTAAACTCTTCAAAAAAAAAAAAAAAAAAATTTAATATATGAGTTTATTTCGAGTTTCCTTTAAACTCGAGTTTTTCTTCAGAGCTGAGAACACGGAAAACTTTTTCACCTTTAGAGATCGTTCAAAATTTGTCGAAAAGTTTCGAATTTTGATCGAATTTTAAAGAAATTAGTTTTTTATATATATATTTGGAAGTTTGGGATTTTCTTTGAAAATGAAGTTTTAGCAGATAACAAATAGTGTGTGTATATATATATATATATATATATATATAGTAACGAAATTACAGCAGGAAGAAAAATAATGGAAATTAACCTTGGTTAACCTTGGTTTTGCTTCCGCCCGAGTTGTTCATTCTGACGAAGGTCAAGCTTGTCACTCCACCTGTGGAGGAGCTTCCACAGCAGAAAATCAAACATGCTAAAATTATGGAAGAGTTTAGTCCTGCCAATAATTGAGTATTGTTCAGTATTTACAATCCCACGCAGGAAACGAGACATTGCAAGTGTAGAAACGATGCAAAGGACTTTTACCTCTAAGATAGAGGAAACGAAAGATGAATTACAATCCCCGAAACTCTACTTTCTTTCTGGAAAGAAGACGCGTGCGGTATACAATACTCGAGGGTTTTGTCCCTAACTTTAAAAACGAAATAGAAACAGACTAGAATGAGAGAAGAGGCAGATAATCTATTGTCCCATTTGCGGTGGGGCAGTGGGGCATGAAAACGAGGATGGAAAATACTCTCAATACGAGGTCCGAAAGTTTTTAAAGTCCTGCCAAAACAATGAGGAACCTCCAGCATACCAACCTGAATAATTTCAAGAACCAGCTGGACACGTTCTTGCGCAAAATCCCTGTATATATATATATTATTTTATATATATATATATGTGTGTGGTGTGTATTTGAACTGAGATGATGAACTACGTATGGAGGCTTTGTTAGTACATTGACTCTCTCTATATTGTCAACAATACTGTTGCGAGCTGCTCGTACCCTGAAGTGGTCGGATGGGCAAAATAATGTTTCGCGTAAAATATGCAACTTTTCAACTTCATATATATATATATATATATATATATATATATATATATATATATATATATATATATATATATATATACAGGGTGTCCCATAAGTCCGGCATCATAGGAAAAAAAAAAAAGGCAAAACAAAAGCTTTTATTTACAGAACGTGCTCAATATGTCCACCATTGTTTTCAATACACAAATTCAGACGTGATACCCAGTCAGCAAGCACACGGTGAATGATGTCAGGAGTAATGGTGTTACATGCCCCAATAATGCGCTGCCGCAAATGTTCAACACACCTAATTTTCTCTGCGTATGCCAGCGCTTTCAAGTGGCCCCAGAGATAAAAATCTAGTGGCGTGAGATCTGGGCTTCTAGCTGGCCATTCCACAGGCCCTCGACGTCCTATCCAATGACCAGGGAATTGTTGGTACAGGTATTCCCTTGGGTGCTGTAATGTGCAGGAGCGCCGTCTTGCTGGAACCATGTTGGGAAATGCTTCTTCCTTGAGCCTACGTAGGTAGGTGCCTCCAGTGACATGTTCATTGAAAAAGAGGGGGCCTATGATGCGATCCTTCCAAATGCCACACCATACCATCACCCGAGATGCACCTTGTTCCTTTGAAGAGGTATACCAGTGAGGGTTGTTTTGAGACCAGTAGCGGGTGTTCTGTCGATTTACCTCACCATTTCCATAAAAAACAGCCTCGTCACTGAACAGAATGGTGGACGGGAAATTGGCATCCCGAGCATCTTGTTCCGTAGCCCATTCACAAAATTCCATCCGCCGGTCGGGATCATCATCGCTTAATTTCTGTAGGATCTGAAGTTTATGTGGATGCCATTTGTGAGCCTCAAGAATGCGATGGATGCTACTTTTCGACACTCCTGTCTCAGCGGACAATCGCTGAAGAGACTTATTGGGACTTCTGTTAAAATGAGCCAGGATAGCAGTCGCTGTATCATCGTCAGTGGACCTCCTTGAAGGTCCACTGCGTGGTTTATCTTCTATGGATCCTGTTTCCTTAAACTTTGCAACAAGTCTGCTAACACAACTCTGTGTTATTGGCTCGCGGTCTGGATGCAGTCTGTTAAATTCAGCAGCGGCCTCTCTTTGACTCCGATTTCGTATGAGTAGAATTATCTGGATTCGTTCTTCCTTCCTCACAGACATTATGGCCTGTAGAAAGAGAAAAATATGAATTATGGTTTGTAGAAATAGAAAAATATGAATTTCTCCTATGATGCCGGACTTATGGGACACCCTGTGTGTTATATATATATATATATAACACACACACTATATATGTATATAATTTGCATACAAATAGGAATGTCAAAATTAGTATTCATGTTCAGTGACTAATTGAGAGCATTCATGTGAAGCATTTGGAACGCAACTAATAAAACGGTTAATGAAAGATAAGTTACCGCTATTTTGGCTCGGAAACAGGTCAGTTTTTATGCTTAATAATCTGTTTGCATTAAATGCAGGTTTTATTGAGGGTAGGCAGTGGCGTACTAAGGGGGGTGCGAGGGGGGGGGCGGTCCGCCCCGGGTGACAGCCAGGAGGGGGGTGCCATCGGGAGAGTTGAAATACCAGTACGAGTTTTCAAACCAAATGAAAAATTCGCCAAAGTAAGAAAAAAAAAAAAAAATGTTCAAACTATTACAACAGCTTAATGTTAATTTCCAGTATAAAATAAATTTTTATTTTTATTGGCAATACAAAATTTACAAACGAAAAATTAAATATTTGATAAAAATTACATCGAAAGGCGAACGTTTGTTGACGTTTTAGTCATCAGTTTGTTGAGCATAGCCAGCTGGTTGCAACTGACATTCCAAGTCTTATTCACTTCACACTGTGACTCCACATACATGAGGTATGTTTCATTAAATAATTATGATAAAGCATAAAGTGCTGGTGTTTATAACAATATCATGGTACTTATACCAGTGTCCAGTAATTTTTGACAATGTGGTATCATAGTGATGTTTAAGTGTTTATAAATGCATCGTCGTGGTTATAATAAATGCACACTTTGCACTAAACTTTAGACTTGACTTTTTTCCTACAACCATGACTACTGAAGTAACGATGATGTGTATGACCGAGTGAGTTTTTTATGATGACTATGTGGTGATCTTACGATGGTGGTGGTGATATGACTGCATGATTTTTTTTAATGCAACTACATGGTGATGTTAAGACAGAGAGGGTGATGATGTGACTGCATGGAGATGTGTTAATGCTTACATGCTTAATATTATATTAAGCATGTAAGCATT
>JAJOZX010001273.1:425000-495000 GCA_023014485.1 Bathynomus jamesi | reverse complement strand
CCTATAGTTTAATGGGGAAGCCAAACTACGGGTCGCTACATCATCTGGACGCAGAGGATGGTCACCCAACCAACTACTAATTAGATCCGGTGTCTCCGTACAGGGAGGTCATATGAGATGCGGTGTTGCGACGTGGCCGCGCTGTACCCCGTTCTATTGTATAAGCTTGACTGTTTGATATTGGAAACCATCATTTTTCTTTCACAAAATTTCCTTAACGCTCAGCTACGGTATCGTTGTCCACTAGTGTATGAGGGCAGAGCCATTGCCCGTAACTCAGTGGGCACTGGGCAACACCGTTTTTTTCCTATAAGCAAAGAGAAGATACTAAGGTACTGATTAATAATAATCAAGGAGTTATCGCAACGAGTCGTATTAGTCTGTCCTGAGCGCTGTGCAGGTTTCTCACCCTGTTTACGCATTAGTATATGAGACGGGAAATTTAGTAAATTTTGTCCTTATCTTCATTTCCTTTTGTAGATAAGTGATTTGAGTGTTTTCGGTCCTGAGTTCACGCGTCATGTTCACCCCATGGAGAATGGGTTTTCCGGGTAATGTACGCATACATATTCGTTCCTCGGCTTTCATTTAGTCTTTTTAATTTCCTTTGATTATGCATTTACTTCAGTTTCGATTTGCAAGACGTCTTTTCTTGTTTTCATATGAAAACATTTCATTTTTATCAGTATCACCTTTTTTCTTTTTTCTTACCTTTCATTTGTTTGTCTTTTTATTAAATTTTCTTTGGTATTTTCTGTTACAAACCTATTCTTTCCTTTTTCTTTTTTATTTTGTTATGTACATCAAGTGAATCTACTTCTATATCGCGTTTTCGCTGCGCAAGAGTTTCGTGTATATCTTGTTTTACGTTTATACAATCAAGTTTGCGCAATTAAGGGTCGTTCAAATGTATACAAATCGAATTTGATGAATGTTAACAAAAGTCACACCTTTGTTTTCATCTGTTGTTTCATCGCAAAGTTGTATTCTAGAGTTCTTTGAACTGATTGTTGAATGCTGTTTTGATTTTGAATTTATTTAGGTAAAATGTATGAGTCAGTCACGCAGTTTTCAAAAGCTGGAGCGGGAAAAGTCTACAAGAAAAAGACTGGGTATGATTGCGTACTGCAGAAGGGAGAGTTTTCTTATTACACTGATTACCAAAGAGTTTGCGGTGAAACCAGTAGAAGTTTCCAGCGAAAAATCATGAATAATTTTTTTTTTTTAATGACCTAAAAAATAATGAATTCACGTTTTTTTTTGTGAGTATTGTATTGTATTCAGTTAGGAAAATGTATACCGTCAATTTTAAATCTCGTGTACACTTTTTCAAACAAGGAAACTTTTCTTGTAAATCTGTAAGATTATCTTAGCCAAATAAATAAATATAATAATAATAATAATAATAATAACGATAATAATTTTAATATTCTTTGCTACATATATTAGGTGTATAAAAGGTATACACAGTGACATATAATAACACACATCTATATCTATATATACGAGTATGTATATATATATGATAGTGTGGCAGTTAATGCCTTCCTAAGCATATGTGATGTGACGTGTAGACAATATAATATAATAGACAATATAAAACAATATTAATAGCAACACAACAATAATAATATCAATATTACAATTTATTATTGTTTTTATGCGAGTTGATGAGTCTATCACCTGCTACAGAAAGCATACGCACACACACACACACACACACACACATATATATATATATATATAATATGCGCATACATAAACATACATAAATACATTTGCTCATACACACACACACATATATATATATTGTGTGCATACATATAGACGCACTCACTTGCTCATTATATATTCAGAGGAATAAGATGGTAATGCCTTCATATATTTACATAGCAAAGCACTGCCATTAACAAGGAAATTTTATGCTTTAATGGTAGAATGGAGTTGTATGGTAAATCTTGATAGGTAACGCAGAGTAGCTTTAAAGATACAGAGGTAAAGAGAGAGAGAGAGAAGTACTTGGAGATTATCTGCTGTAAGCTTCAAACATGTTCAGAAATACATAGTTAGGATATTCAGGTAAGATTACACATTCACAATATGTGAATACTCGTAGGTATATATTCAGCTAAGATTATACCTTCGTGTTTATTTTGATAGTAGCTGTTATGCGCAGCACTTGCTTGGGGTAGGCTGATTGTATTCAATTTTAATTATTCAAATCGTTTTTTATTTTTCGTCGTATCCCATTAATTAGGAGGCCTGCGGTCCCCCAATTACTGGGGATTCAATTATTTGGTCAATAAAACTATAGTCCTGAAAATCTTAAGCTTCACAAATCTTGACACAATGTGAAGCTCAAGATTTTCATGGCTGCGTTCTTTTCTTTAGTTTTATCGCGGTGCTAGGGCCTTCGGGCCCAGTAATTGGTCTGGGTGGAGCTGGTCACATATATTTTCATTCATTACTCATATCCACCATACGAAATTTGGTCGAAATCGGGTCAGAAACGTAAGTTTTTTCTGCGGACAGACGGATAGACAGACATACATTTGCTAAATTATAGTAGTAATTTTTTACTATAAACAACACAAATTGTAAAATAGCCGAAATTTTCCTTTTGCGTGCTACGACTAGAGGTGAATAAGCTCGGACCAGCGTCACGTGGACAAACGCTTTACTTAGCTGAATAACATTTTGGCCACATAAACATTGCTCTAAACCAGTGCTCTTCAACCTGGGCGGTACCGCCCACTAGTGGGTGAAGGATCTCATTAATCTAAAGGTAATTGCAATTAATTTTATTGTTTTATGCAGGGTATATAACTTTTAGTTTGAGTTTTTGCATTTTTAATTTTGGTGGGCGATACGGAGATTCAAAAGTTACAAAAGTGGGCGGTAAGGATAAAAAGGTTGAAGAGCACTGCTCTAAACTGTAGCGAATATGTTTATTATTATTATAATTCATTATTTCTTTATTTACTTCCATTTCTCTTCTACCATTTATCATTCTCTTTACACGCTTTCACTCGCTTTTCGCATACTGTATAAATAAAGTAGCCGGCCTGAGTGGAAAAACCGTTAGACAATACAAAGGGAGACACGGGTTAATTATTACTCTTCATTACACTTTTTACTACTTTATTATTGCCGAAACAGACTTACTTAAACGGGGTAATGCGAGGGGGGATTTAATTATAATACTTAAGACGAGAGAGAGACAAAAGAATCTAACTTCACAATTTACATTCTAACACGAAAGGGCACCTTCGTAAACGCAAGGCGGGCCGATGACTGGCTATTTTTGGGTACCCCTCTCTCTCGCTTGTTTTCAGGCGTTGTGTTGCCAATTCGTATTTTATAATTTTAATAAACTAACCAAAACATTCTAATTAAATATAATTACAATATAAACAACCATAATTTATCGTAATTTCATTTATTTAATATTATTATCTTCTTTTAATTTCTTATAACCAAAACATTCTAATTTTTAATTAGACATTACTACAAAACGCTTTTGCAGAGAACGAATTTGTTCGATGTTTACAGCATATTATTCACGACAACGTCCTTTATCTTTCGGTGTAAAGTGCATTGGTGTAGTTTCTTCTAAAACTAGCTGTCTTTAGTCTTCAGTAGAATGGAGCACCTCCACACACTGTTTGTGAAACTCGCAACTTTTTGGGAAAGAATTAATCCGGGCGACTAATCTCCTCCCTTCATGAGTCAGTGGAGTCCCCCATACTCACCTGACCTTACAGCCCCTCACTTTTTTTGTGGGATTATACTTATAAAAGACACAATCTATTCTACCAAGCCTAAGACACTTCAAGATCTAATGACCAAAGTCTATGAGGTAATCAACAACATCTCAGCTGAGCTATTCCCAAAAATTATGTCAAACATTTGTGTATTGTTGAATATTGTGTTAGAAAAAATTAGCTCTTACACCGAACATTTTGTTTAATTAAGGTTAATAAATTTTCGTGTTTTACGTACGTATTGCGTTTGTCTTTGTATATAGGTTCCTTTTTTTTAAGCTTTAAACATTTTATTTAAAAATAGGGATAGTTTGGGGGGGAACATATATATATATATATATATATATATATATATATATATATATATATATATATAGGGTGATCCAGAGAAATGGGACCCAAAAGAAACCCCTGTAACTCTTAAAGTATAAGTCCTTTTATAAAATCATACGCATCATTCGAAAGAGGATAGTTACAAGTTTGTACAGGATTGTATAGGTTTTGACAATACAAGACAAGATAAGATACAAAACAAAATAAAAGTATTAGTTAAAACTAACCCTTCAAGATGACTGCATGGACTGTGGAACAGCTGCGTTTCATAACTGAGCAATATTATGAGCATGGAAGAAGTGTAGTTTCAGCTCAAAGATCTTTCAAGACAAATTTTCAGATGTCAAAATCACCTTCTAAGAAAGTAATCCGTCGGTGTGTCAGAAATTTTTCCCTAACTGGCAGCATTGGAAAAAGAAAACCAACTGGAAGAGTGCGCACAGCAAGGATAGACGAGATCATTAACAGAACTCATGAAATTGTACAGGATAATCCTAACATAAGCATCAGACGTGCTTCTCAGCTGTTAGGAGTTGGATATGGAACAACACACCGTATATTCAAGCAAAATTTAATGCTCTTTCCATATAAAATTCCAACAGTGCAACAACTAAACGATGGAGATTTCGCTCGAAGACGACAATTCTGTCAATGGATCCAACAGAAGGTAAATGACACCACCAATTTTCTAGCAACTTTGATTATGTCAGACGAAGCCCATTTTCACTTGAATGAAACTGTAAACAAACAAAATTGTCGTTTCTGGGCAACAGAAAATCCATTGAATATTACCGAAGTCCCGTTGCATAGTCAGCGTGTAACTGTTTGGTGTGGTCTTACTGCATCTCAGATCATAGGGCCGTACTTTTTCGAGGATTCCACCGGAAACACGGTCATTGTAAATGGTGATCGCTACGAAAAAATGTTGACCGATTTCCTTATTCCTAAATTAAGAGATCTTTGTCTAGAAAACCACTGGTTCCAACAAGACGGAGCTACCTGCCATACCACGAGGAACTGCATGGCAGTTTTGCGTCAAACGTTTCCAGGCGAGTTAATCTCAAGATTTGGAGACGTTGAATGGCCCGCAAGGTCTCCGGATTTTTCTCCCTTAGATTATTATCTCTGGGGATATTTAAAGAGTAGGGTCTACAGAAATAACCCAACGACCTTGCAAGAATTGAAGGGTGCCATCACAAATGAGATACAGGCCATACCACCGCACACTCTTGCAAAAGTGATGCAGAACTTACAAGCGAGAACACTGGAATGCTTGGCAACTAATGGAGCACATTTGAAAGGAGTCATTTTAAAAAAATAAATATTTCATAATAAAATTGTAACTCTACTCTTTCGAATGATATATAGTTTTTATGAAAGGAATTAAATATTAAGAATATTTGGCTTTTTTTTATGGGTCCCATTTATCTGGATCACCCAGTATATATATATGCAAACCCACAAGGAAAAAGAAAAACGATTCCAAGGCTTCCATCATTTTCTTTTTCAACTGTGAACTTAATAGATGAGACTAAATTGTTGAGCCTACCAAGAAATAAGTCAACATCCAGATTATTAGGCCAAAGGCATAAAATATCATCTACAGTATATACCTGTACCAAACCAGGTTAAAATTAACAATCGAAGGCAAAATTCTACTTTCAAAAAATTCCATATATAAATTACCTAGTACAGGTGAAAGGGGATTTCCCATCGCCAATCCAAACGACATAGCATAAAACTTATTTTCCAAACTGAAATTTACAATCTTTGACACAGCTTAATTAACTCAATAAGAGTGTTGTGTTGAACAGGGAAAGAATATTCAGAGTAAATAGGTCATCCTTTTTAATCTTTTATGCGTCATTCTTAAAAGCAATTAGTTTTAAAAGGGAACCAACGATAAATATAAGAGAGTTTGTTTGATGCAAAGTAGATTTCATTTTTTAAATTATTATAATTGATATACAGGGTGTCCAGAAATTATGTTTACAAGTTCAAAACCGTTTGAAATATTAATGAAGCGGGTTGCCGATTACTGATGCTATTGCGACCGTCAATGCAGAAGTACTAAATCGAACCTGGTTAGAGATCGCATATCCCCTCGACGTGTTACGTCCGACAAAGGGCGCTCGCGTAGAAGTATATTGACAGACAACAACAGTAAAACTTTATGAGATGTTCTTTCACGTGCAGTAAACCGCATCATTTTATCTCATTTCATTCGTTTTTTATTACGGTTTGAAGTTGTAAAGATAATTTATGGACACCCTGTAAAATACTGCGTATAAAATTTATCAAAAGCAAGATATACAGTATTGTTTTATTATTATTCGTATTTTTTGCATGGAATTCATTTATGCCAATACCCAATGTGACCCCATTTACCCGACATAGAGGAACACCACGTGATCCTCATTTTGCATTACGTCAGGGAAAATGAGGGGAACACGTTTTTATTATCTGGTCCGTAAACCTTTGGGAAAAGTTTTTCTCTGGACGGCAATTTTTCTTCCTACTTTGCAAGGTTTGAAAAGTTTATTTGTTTGTAAATGTTCTTTGGAGGGGGTTTCGAAGGTGGCATAATCCTCTGGAATTAAATCGGAAGTGTTGAAAGTCCAGTAAAAATGGGGTATTTATCCTGCCCCTCCCCCCCGCGGTATGAAGTAATATAAAAAGAAGCCCTTGCGCGTATATAGTACGCTGCTTGACTGAAATTCACGATCATAAACACCTCGCTCAAAGTGAAACAGCGTTACCTTTTGAGCTACGACCGGTTGCATTGAAATTCTTAACTGTAACCTGATAAGTGTTTTACGATAGCTAAAATAAATTTTGAAACATCACTTTACTGCCATAATCTGCATACACGAAGCCTTGCACTTTTTTCCTTGCATCCGATTCAAGAAAATGATTTGCCGTATCACCAAATTTGATACATGAATCACACACAACCAGGATCCAACATCGATCCGTTTCATTCGTATGAACTTTATATATATATATATATATATATATATATATATATATATATATATATATATATATATATATATATATTATATATTATATATACACACACCTTGTTTGGGTTCCTTGCGTTGGTCTTTCTTCACACGAAGGTCAAGCTGGTGGCCCCGCCTCTAGTCCTGGCTTGGTGGAGGAACGAGTTGCTCTTTTGCGCTCCATCATACATAACCAGGTACACCCGGCTCACCTGGTACCGTCCTGAGCCAGGCATCTAGTCTTCTCTTGAAGACTTCAACTTTGACCCCTGTAGCGTTTCTGAGGTCCTTAGGAAGCTGGTTGAAAATTCTTGGCCTCCTGACAACCAAGCTATTTTCCTTCAGAGTTGAGGAGGTCCCTTGTCGGGCCTTTAATTTGGGAACACTACACATTCTGCCTTTCCTATTTTCCAGCGTTGTCTGGGTGGTAATTGGGTTTTGTTTGAGGTTTGGTACCAGTTTTTCGATAATTTTCCATATGTAGATTATGGTATACTTCTCTTCTTCTTTCCAGGGAGTACAGATTTAGTTTGCGTAGTCTTTCCCAGTAGTTGAGTTCTTTGCAGCCATCAATCTTGGTTGTGAAATGTGTCTGCGTTTCTTCTAGTTTGTTAATTTCTTCTTTTTTGTATGGGGACGTCAAAACTGAGCAGTATTCAAGTTTTGGTATGATCAGTGTTCTCAGCAGGGGGATCATTAGTCTTGTCCCTCCTTTTGAACGTTCTTAGTACCTGTCCCGCGACTCTTTTTGCCTTGTTTATTGCTATCTGATTTTGTGTGTCGAATTTGGCATCATTGGTCATTATTACCCCCAAATCGAGCGCTTTCGTGCTTCTCTGAATTTCTTGCCTATCTGGAGCATAATATGCAGTCTTTTTAAGTTCCTCATTTCTACCATATCTCAAGAGCTGAAATTTCTCGATGTTAAGTGTCATATTATTGTCTTCTGACTATTTGTATATTTTGTTTGTCTCTCTCTGCAAGGCCTCTACTTCGATTGCATCGCTGATTTTTCTGCTGATCTTTGTATCGTCCGCAAATGATGTAACTATACTGTTGCTGTTTACTCCACTGTCTATGTCTGTTAGCATGATAATGAACAGGAGTGGGGCCAGCACTGTACCTTGTGGTACTGAGCTGCGTACTTCTGATTCTGATGATACACCTTGAATTTTGACCACCTGTAGTCCATTTCTGAGGAAGTTGTAGATCCATTTTCCCAATTTGCCTGTTATTCCCATATGTTTCATTTTATGTGCTATTATAAGCACACCGGACAAAAAATTAGTCACCCCTCTCAGAATGTACCTAATAACGTGTGACGGCGCCTCTGGCCTTGATAACCGCACGAATCCGGCGAGGCAGAGACTCTACGAGGTTGTGCATGTACTGAACATCGATTTGCTGCCACTCGTTCATCAGCAGGTCCCGAAGTTCCGCCAGAGTCCGTGGGTGTCTATTCCTGCGCTTCACTTTCTGTTTAAAGGCTTCATTGGACCTGCGATGTACTCGTCGCCTCCCATCATTGGAGAACAAACAAAAATGGGACTCATCGGACCAAATTACACGTTTCCAATCTGCCGCAGTCCAGTTTTTGTGCCTCTGAGCCCATTTATAACGTGCCAATTTGTGACTTGCTGTTAACAGCGGCCTCTTCCGTGGTACCCTGCTCCAGATGTCCATCGCATGCAGTTCTCGTCGCAATGTCCGTTCGGAAATTGGTCGCTGGAGAACCTCATTGGTTTCTTGGAGCAATTGTTCTCTGGTTTGAAAACGATTTGCAGTTACTAGACGTGAAACATGGCGGCGGCCCCTATTGTCGAGAATTGTTTTCCGGCCACAGTTACGCCGTCGATTGTCAGTTGATTGCGAACTACACCACTCTTTGTAAACTCGCTGGACAGTACGCGTTGACACACCAACAAATTGGGCTACTTCAGACATTTTGTGTCCGTGGGCTCTGCCAAACACGATGGCTCCTTTTTGCCACTGAGTAACGTCTGCCTCACGACCCATTTTGCAGACTATATCCAACACACACTTTGTTCTTCACCACCTCACGAAACAGATCTGATCCTGTGTGCTACGTCACCGCTACTTGTCACTTACCAATGCTACATCAGCGCCCTCTGTTCTGTGTGACCTTGAACTTCCTACTATCGGTGCTATTAGGGGTGACTAATTTTTGTCCGGTGTGCTTACCATGATCGCATTTGTCGAAAGCTTTAGCAAAATCCGTGTATATGACATCATAGTTCTCATTGCCTTCAAGTGCATCTAGGATATTGTTATAATGCTCTATAAGTTGTGATAGGCATGATCTTCCTGATCGGAATCCCTGTTGATTTTCGTTGAATCTTTCCAATGTCTCCAAGAAGTCATAGATTTTCTCTCTGACTATTCTTTCAAAAGTTTTGGTGAGGTGGGACGTCAAGGACACTGGTCTATAGTTCTTTGCTTGAGATCGATCTATCTCCTTTATATATAGGGACGATGTTTGCTCTTTTCAAGATGCTCGGTATTTCCCCAGTGTCTAGGGATCTTCTCCATATCCAGTATCAGGGTGTAGCTATTTCATTTTTACAGTTTTTAATTAATAGTGCGTTCCATTTGTCCAAACCTGCAGCTGAATGTGATTTCGTTTGTCCTGTAGTTGTCGCTACATCTTCTGGGGTAAAATCAAAGTCTGTTAGTGTTATACATTCTCCTTGCAATTTCTCTTTGAAGAATGCATCTATGTCAGGTATCGCTTTGTCACTCTTTGGGGTACTGAATACCGATTTATACTGGGCTCTCAATGTTTCAGATATTTCTTTTAGATCGTCTGTTAGTTCATTATTTCCTTTCCTTAAGGGCTCGATAGTAGCGCGCGTTTTTGTTTTTCTTTTAGCATAGTTGTAGAAGTATTTTGGAATTTCCTTTATTGCTTCTACCGCCTTTTCCTCTTCCCTCTCTGTATGGCCCTTTATCAGAGTTTGTATTTCCCAATCGATTCTCTCCAGTTTTTCTTGTATTTCTTTCCTGGCATTGTTGTCTCCGCAATTAGCTAACTTCGTCGCTACTCTTTCTTTTGCGGAATATTCTTCTCTTTTGCCTCTGTAGCCAGTTCCTCTTTCCTTTTGGCTGTGCTTTCGGAGCATATTTTTCCAAAATTCTCAGCGTCTTTTCTTCCAAGGTTGTTACCATTTCCTCAGTTGTTTTTTTCTCGAAAACTGTTCTTTACTCTATTTGAGCCATGTGTGATCTGATTTCTTCCCAATTTATAGTCTTGAAATTTAAGTTAAAAGCCTCAAATTTGCTTCTTCCTTCCGTAATATATATAATATATATATAATATATATATTATATATATATATATATAATATTAGTGATGTAGCGGATGTCATTTTTTCACATCCGCGGATGCGGATGCGGATGAGGATGTTTGATTTCAACATCCGCGGATGTGGATGCGGATGTCTACATTTTCGTTATTTTTTAGGATATATTCGAGATTTGTTGTGTTTAACGTATATAATAGTTATTATATAGAGAGAGCTGTAGCTATAATGTAGTATAATTGATTAATTGTACAATAATTGCTGTACTTTTCTCTGAACATATAAATAATATCAAGCATCTAACTAATATAGAAATCAATTAGTGAATTCGTCTGCAAATAAATTCGTTATATTTTGTTGAGTTTCAGCCACAATTAGAAACCATAATTGTGTTACCAGGATGCGGGACGTGAACCGAACTCAAATGCACCCCACCGACCTCTTTCCCCAACCTCCACCCTTATAGAAAGAGATCTTTAATTAGCTTGATAACTATTTATATTAAGTTTAAAGTTTTATTAGGCATATTTATAAATGAGTAATTAAAATAAAGTAAACTAAGATGTTCATCGTTTAATGTTCAAACTTAATTATAGGAAGGTTATGCTTAAGGAACATTAATTTTTCTGCCTTTTCTGCTGCCAGTCTGTTTCTCTTTTCATCATATATTAATCCAGCACTGCTAAATAATCTCTCGCTTGGTACGTTTGTTGGAGGACAGGCTAAATGTTTCCTTGCAAGTTTACTCAAGTATAGATAGATATTCAGCGTATTTTTCCACCAACTAATAGGATTGTCACATGCAGCCAGGCGTTTCTTGGTGATAGCTCTCGATCATTTTTACTACATCTTTTGACATCGCGTAGGTCTCGTCATTGCTGCTTGACTCAAGAAACTGAGAGACAGATTCTGTGATAGATTTGCTTGTTGAAGGTGTTGGTTCTGTCACTGAAACTTTTATTCTTTTGGTGGGTGGCGAAGCGACAGATTCAAGAGATTGAAGCTCTTCAACTGCTTTGCCAAGTGATGATTTAACTCGTTCTAATGTACTAGGTGAAAATAACTTAGCTTTGTAACGTGGATCTAAGTAGGTTGCAAGAGAGTAACTTCATATAAGAACAGCCTCTCGTCTTGTCGCTTGCATCACTTTTGCGCACAATGAACTAGTTCTATTAATATAGTAGAATTTGATAATTTCCGCTTATTAATGACGTTTTATCTCAACGGTCCACATCCGCACGACATCCGCAGTCCAAAGTGCGGATGCGGATGCAAGAAAATGTGCGGATGTTATGCGGATGCGGATGTGACCTACATCACTAATATATATACATTCAACTGCAATGACCACGCAGTATATTAATGTATAGAAACGACGTAAATATTGAGGAGCGTTCTGCACACGAGGAAGAGAAATAACGAACAAATGAAAAATGAAGTCCCCGCCCGGGAATCGAACCCAGGATCTTCCGATTGCCGGTCAGATATGCTAACCACTACACCACAGGGCACACAATAGTCAGAAGTCGTGATTCTCCTACATAGGGCAGAACCAATGCCCTAAGAGGGCACCCTCGCAAATCGTGAATATGTACATTCAACTGCAATGACCACGCAGTATATTAATGTATAGAAACGACGTAAATATTGAGGAGCGTTCTGCACACGAGGAAGAGAAATAACGAACAAATGAAAAATGAAGTCCCCGCCCGGGAATCGAACCCAGGATCTTCCGATTGCCGGTCAGATATGCTAACCACTACACCACACGGCACACAATAGTCAGAAGTCGTGATTCTCCTACATAGGGCAGAAACCAATGCCCTAAGAGGGTTAGCATATCTGACCGGCAATCGGAAGATCCTGGGTTCGATTCCCGGGCGGGGACTTCATTTTTCATTTGTTCGTTATTTCTCTTCCTCGTGTGCAGAACGCTCCTCAATATTTACGTCGTTTCTATACATTAATATACTGCGTGGTCATTGCAGTTGAATGTACATATTCACGATTTGCGAGGGTGCCCTCTTAGGGCATTGGTTTCTGCCCTATGTAGAGAATCACGACTTCTGACTATTGTGTGCCCTGTGGTGTAGTGGTTAGCATATCTGACCGGCAATCGGAAGATCCTGGGTTTCGATTCCCGGCGGAGACTTCATTTTCATTTGTCCGTTATTTCTCTTCCTCGTGTGCAGAACGCTCCTCAATATTTACGTCGTTTCTATACATATATATATATATATATATATAAAGTAAGAAGGTCCAGAAACTGGCACACTGCTAAGGTCAGGCGAATGCGGCCCATTGCTCTGGCTCCTTCATTATTATTATCAGCACTGTCGGGATTCGAACCTCCGATTTCGGTGTCTTCATTTCGCTTATAGGGAATCGGTGTTATCCACAGATCTACCGGCTCCGGCTACACACACACCACACACACACACACACACACACCACACACACACACACACACACACAGATAGAGAGACTGCTAGATAATTTGGCTGAAGTAGCCACTCCTGGAAAGTGGAACAAGGGCTTATGAGGCTGAAAGCGGATCTTTCACTCACGTGCACTTGTATTAAGGGCCATACATACCCTGAATTACCAAATATGCATCACTCTGTATATAAGTGCGCATAAATGGGAGATTGCCTTTCAGTTTTGTAAACTTTGATGTTCTCCAACAGCCGTTTCAAAGCACACACACACACACACACACACACACACACACACACACATATATATATATATATATATATATATATATATAACTTTGGTGAACCTTGGTTTTGCTTTCGCCCGAATTGTTTATTCTGACGAAGGTCAAGCTTGTCACGCCACCTTAGACCTACAGTTTAACGTGGAATCCGAACCACGCCTCACCAGCAGCCCAGCGTCTTACCCACTATGCTACCCAGGGTACCCATCTATCTAACAACCAATTTCTTTATTGTGTGGAATATATCAGAGGAACTCTTAAAACCTTGAAGGATTAAATATAGTTATTAAATGAAACCACACAGACTTGTGG
Source organism: Bathynomus jamesi (assembly GCA_023014485.1). Classification (NCBI taxonomy): domain Eukaryota; kingdom Metazoa; phylum Arthropoda; class Malacostraca; order Isopoda; family Cirolanidae; genus Bathynomus; species Bathynomus jamesi. The sequence continues at coordinate 481,547 of JAJOZX010001273.1, read as the reverse complement.
GAAACCCTATATATATATATATAGGACAGATTTTATAGATTGTTAAATTTGGCCGTCAAAGACACCATTTTCGTTTTTTAATAACACCCTATAAACAGACAGATGGTGTGACAGTGGGTTTCCCCTTTGGACCCACTGTTGCCAATACATTCTTGTGTTTTTACGAATAACAATGGCTTGATGATCGCCTTTTGTTTTTCAGACCATTTCTCTACCGTTGATACGCTGATGATACTCTTCAAACACCGTTCACACGTATCGCAGTTTCTTCGTTACCTAAATTCGGAGCACCCTGTATTAAATCCACTTATGAGGAACAAGTCAACTCAAAACTAACATTTTCTCAATTTTTAAATCTCAAAATTAAGCAGTAGCTGTGTTACTTCTGTTTCGAAAAAAGATTTCTTTCCTGGTTTCATAACTAACTGTTCGAGTGAGTTTTCCCCTCCCCCATGTGGCCCTTGGTGGTCAAATAAGGAACCCCCTCCCCCCCCTTTAAGGACCACGTGGTTTTTTAATGGCCCTTTTCGTGTGTGCGGTTTTTTCTTACTTTTGGATGTAATTGGCTTCTATCCTTTTGCAGTTGTGTCCGCTGAGGATAGGACTCGTGCTTACCGAAACGTATGGTCAATAAAAAATGTTAGTTCAAGCGTTCATCATTCTTTCTCTCTTTCTTTCTTTTATATATACAGGGTGAGTCACGACGAAGTGTCATAACTTAGGGAGCTTATATTATAGATGGGGTCATTCCAGTAAAAAACTTCGTATGAACATAGGTCCTATTCTTAACTGTTATGGATCTGTGGATGTTTGAATTTCAAGCATGCGCATGCGTGACCTTGAACTGAATTGACAGTCACTTACCGAACTGAACTAACTACGCAGTAGAGTGTTGTGTTTCACAGCGTGCAGTTGATGTTTTGTGCGTTCAGTATGCCTTTTACGTTTTCAAATGCCGAATATGCTGATATGGTGTATGTTTACGGATTCTGCGATGGAAATAATACTACTGCTGCTGTCGCTGAATACCAGCGACGTTTTCCAAATCAAAGAATTCCGGATCGACGAGTGTTTAGCAACGTTTTCCAGAGATTGCGAGAGAGCGGTTCATTTTCTAGCGTTACTGTTTTATCTGAGCGTCCGGTACAACAAGATGTGGCTGAACAAGAAAACATTATTCAGATGGTACAGCGGTGTCCTCATGTTAGTACGCGAAGGATTTCCACACGTCTTAGAGTTTCTCAAACGAGAGTATGTAGAACGTTACACCTCCAACCTGAGGATCGTGCCCAACGGCTGGAATTTTGTAATTGGCTCAATGCCGATCGACAATTGCATCGATACGTCTTGTTCTGTGATAAGGCTCAATTTACCCGCGACGGTGTCAACAACACAATTCATATGTGTGGTCAGAAATGAATCTTCATGCCATTGTGGAAAGTAATTTTCAACATCGGTTCAGTGTCAATGTATGGTGTGGTATTCTCTACGGTCAGCTGATTGGTCCGTTGATCTTCGAAGGTGGTCTTACAGGTGACATTTATCTACGATTTCTGCAAGACAAACTGCCGCCACTGGTTAGAAGATGACAACACGATTGCGTATGTACTTCCAACAAGACAGAGCTCCTCCCCATTTTAGCCGTGCAGCGAGAACGCATCTCGATGATCGCTTCCCTGCTCGATAGATCGGTAGTGGTGGTGCACAAAATTGGCCACCCAGGCCTCCGGACCTAACCCCTCTAGATTTTTATCTGTGGGGGGCGCATGAAAGAGCTGGTGTACCAGAGAAAAGTGGAAACACGAGATGCATTGCTCCGTCACATTTTGGATGATGCAGCCCTCATAAAGGACAATCGTAATGAACTAATGCGAGCTACACGCGCGACTCACAGACGAGCCGCGATGTGTATTGAGGCCGAGGGTAGTCATTTTGAACAGTTATTGTAAATTCATGAATAAAAACTTAGCAGCTATTTGTTCGCTTATTCTTATCTCTAAACATTCAAACATCCGTAGCTCCATAACCGTAAAGAATCGGACCTATGTTCATATGAGGTTTTTGACTGGGAATGACCTCAGCTATAAGCTCCCGAAGTTATGACATTTCGTCGTGATTCACCCTGTGTGTATATATATATATATATATATATCTCACTGGCGTGCGGTGATTTTTCGTGAAGGGGAAGCAATTCAAGCAAAAACAACAAAGATTATATAAAATAAAAATAAAACTTTAAAATACTCGTATATAATAAAAACAAAACACATATAATCATCTACTTACTTTACTTATAGGTTAATTCTATTCTTCTTTCTTTTTTATTAAATATATCTATTATTTCTTCGTAAAAGGCATCGGTTTTCATATCCTTAAGAAGCTTTTTCTCAATTGAGACTAAAGCTAAACTTGCAAGCCTTTCTTACCCTTGCGCATTTCTAGCGTAGTTACGTATTCGCTTTAAATGAGAGAATGACAGCAGACAGCACGTAAAGTTGCCAGATATTTCAAGAAAATTAACTATAAGATCTGGACAGCGATTTCTAAATTGCTTCCTTTTTGACATAGGGAAGGATAAAATAACGATAAATATATATTCTTTTTCGCTTAACATGGCCATGGAATTTTTTAGTAGAAAAACTATATATGAAACTTGTTGTATTCAATAAATACTACATTATTAAACATTAAATGAGTTTTTAGAATGGAAAGAAACAAGGATCAAATGTAGAATTCGGACCCCAGCCTTTTTTAGTTAGCTTTATAAGGCTAACTAACGAAAATATCATGACCTAACCTAACCAATCGTCAAGGGCGTACAGTTAACCTAACGATTGGTTAGGTTAGGTCGTGATATTTTCGTTAGTTAGCCTTATAAAGCTAACTAAAGAAGGCTGGGGTCCGAATTCTACATTTGATCCAGAAACAATTTGTAACAGTAAAAAAAAAGCGAAAGTCATTGGGAAAAAGGATGCATTTCGTCAATTGTTGTCCAACTCGAGATTTTTTGCGTCGGCTTTCTTAAAGGTTCTTGCACGAACGGCAACCAATGTATATACTATGTATCCACCTGATTACCAATCAAATGCTATAAATAGTATAATAAAATGATTTTGTACAAATTATTAACACATATTGAACTGTTTAAACTTTAAAGTATAATACAGCATTTTCTTCTTTCTTTGAATAGGGAAGCATTGCTTCCCTTGCTTCCATGGACCGCACGCCACTGATATATATATGGGATGGAATTTGAAGATTGATTCTATATCTATTCCTCTTTGAAAAAAAAAAAATCCTTTACCCCATACTCATAACGTTATGCCATCCCAGATAATATATATCACTAGAAAAAAATCTATCGCCACCCCTAATGGCTTCATTAGAGCCGACTTTTCACCGTTCATCAGATAGAGTTCATCATTATTTGATCATTGATACGAAAGTTTTCTCTTGAAAACGAAAATACAAAATATCTCTCCTAAAATCTTCTGTGAAAATATACAAACAAAAAAAAATAAATATATATATTAATAAGTCTTTAAAGTCTTAGAATTTATTACAAAACAGGAAGTTAACCTCATTAATAAAATATATCAGTACACTGATTTCACTAAATGTTTTCTCTATTAAGTATATCTGTTGGTCTCTAAAATGCCTAATCTTCCTATTATGTCTTTTGGGTAGAATTCTTTTATTATAATAATAATGGTCTCTGCATTTTTTTAAAGATTCGATATATGAACAATCTTCTTAAGAAGTCATGACTTTTTTTACTTCATTTTCAAAATTTTGTATGTTAAAATATCTGTGTATATATTAGGTCATCCCATAAGTAATGCGGCATTTTTTAATTTTTTTTTTTTCCCATTTTTATCATTATTTTACGGATAGAAATCAAACAACTCTTTGAAGTTATTTATATTTAAATAAATATTTATTTAAATATAAATAACTTCAAAGAGTTGTTTGATTTCTATCCGTAAAATAATGATAAAAATGGAAAAAAAAAAAATTAAAAAATGCCGCATTACTTATGGGATGACCTAATACAATTTAGGGTGGTCCAAAAAAAAATGAAAATGAAAAATATATTTCTCATGACATTTGCGCATATTCCACAACCACTACCGATGTTGGAAATAAAAACACTGGTTCGATTCGTGTATATTTAGATACTCTTTCTTGGGTTAGGGGATACTCTCTGTCCTTACACACCCCATTTAAAGAGATTCCTCTGCCGAGCGGTGCCCCCCATAGTACTGTGAGGTATTGAAAAACTCATGATCTTCACTTGCCCCACAAACACCTTTAAATGGGAGACCCAAAATGGGTGCACACACATTTCTACATTACTGTACAGTCTTTACAGCCACACCTACACTTTTTCTCGTAAGTGTATATATTGTAATGTATATGATTGTAAATTTTGACTTGGTCCGCAATCGATATGGACCGTGACTTGATGGATACCGTAATGAAATTGACTAGATTCTTTGGATCTGATATATTTGCATGTCCGTTATAAATAGATATAGAGTGTAACATATTTGTGGATAGTAGTCTATTATGACTAGATCCTCTGGATCCAGAGATTCTATCTTTAGTTTTAAATCGATAATTAATTGGTTTTAAATTGATAATTATTTAGTTTTGTAAAAATTGGTCGTTGCCAATTTACCGGCGGTTTTTACATAAATTTCTTATGTTCTTGTGGTTCGGAACCCGTAAAATTGTAGGTCCCCTCCGCCACCACGGAGGACATACACAATACACGATTACGAACACAGTTAGGTAGACCAGCCATGAGTGGATCCTAGGGTCTTTGTTGGTCTGAAACATTATAACATCATTATACAGTTTGGGGTGGGAAATTTCTTCAAATTTGCGCCACCCTTAAATATTAATGGATTTAGCTCAAAATCCGGTCTGATGTCTTTTTCTACATAATGAATGAGAAAATGCATCAAGAGCTCTTATTTGTGCATTTTAATTTTTTTACCATATATGTGTGGCTCACCCTAATATATATATATATATATATATATATATATATATATATATATATATATATATATATATGCGCCTCGGTGGTGTAGCGGTTAGCATCGCTCACTACGAATCCATCGGCCCCAGGATCGAGACCCAGTGACGTCAGGCGGCGCGCAGCAAAACCCAGCTGTTCAGTAGTTTCGGAAATCTTTCACCATTATAGCGACCACACTCAAGAGGGTTTGTGTCGCGACTGACTCGTGGCTCCTTTGAATAGATGTCTAATTCTTTTTGATAACTTTTCTGACTATTTTTGATAGGTGGAGGAACAACCTCATCGAAATAACTCCATAAATTAACCATCGGCTTCTTTTTCAAAGGTTCTTGATCTTCTTGTGAAACAAAATCAGGTGCCTCATCGCCATAGGTTATATTACGTGCAGGACTAGCGTTAGATGATGCAGACATAATGGTTATCTCATTTTTTACAAACTCAGGCACTGTTATACAAGCAAATTTGAAACGAGGATCTAAAACGTGAGAAATCATGCGAGTAATGTCTGCCTTCCACTGCCTGAAACGATTCTGTAAATTTTCTATTAAATCGTTTTTCATAGTATGAACACCTGCATCATCAGTTATGTTAGGCAAAAATACCACGAGACCTGTTACATTGGGAGACACCATGTGAAGACAAGAAGAATCGGAGGAAAAGTCGTTCGTTAATTTTTCACATCGACTAAGAAGCTTTACAACACGCTGAATTAGAGTCCACTGATGATTATTATTGAAGGTTGCTACAGTATGTCATAGTCCGAGGCGTATGCAACAACCGCAGTTTTTCGTTGAAGTTGTCGTAGCGTATAGAATGTAGTTCCATTGAGTGATAACGTCACTTATAAGTTTGTTTTCGGGTAAATTATGTTGCTTCTGGAATTCCTTAAGTCTGTCAAAGGCTGGAGATGAATAATTAAAATGCAACAGATTGGACGAGCAATTGCACATATCTCTGAAACAGACTTCTGGGTAAGAAGGGCTTCATCAACTGCGAGTGCTAAAGTATGATTCGCACAAGCAACAGGAGTAATTTTGAGAACGCTAACAGCTTTAGTAATATTATAGCCATTGTTGTGCACAACTGCATGCACACGATCGCTCTTTATTGACCATTCTTGCAAAAAAGAAGTCAATGCAGTTGCAAATTTTTCATGAGTATGGGAATCTGGCAGATTTTTGGTGGCTAAAACCATGCTGCTTTTGCTCACATTTACTATTAAGTCTATGTGCTGTCAAACTGATAAAGGCTTCAACTTCTTATAATGACGCCTAATAACCCAAATAAAACTAATATTCGGAATTCGGTATTTGGCCGAATAGTTTTGCACCAAATATTCGGAATTCGGTGAATTTTAGTATGCGGTACATCCCTAATACTCGTATATATAATGTTACACACAGACCATGCATGGAACAAGGAACTCTTCTGGGAAAATTAAATCCACTATAGTTTAAATAAATAATGGTAAATGACAAATACTAAAGTTTTTCTTTTTCGTGATGGAAGCCCAACGTGAACAACGGGTCATGACCGGGTCATGATTTAATTTTCCCAGAAGAGTTCCTTGTTCCATGCATGGTCTGTGTGTGTAACATAAAAGTTTCTCAGGTGTGAGCCACACATATATGGTAAACATTTAAAATGTACAAATAAGAGCTCCTGACACATTTTCTCATTCCTTATATGGAAAAAGACATCAGACCGGAATTGAGCTAAATCCATTAATATTTAAGGGTGGCGCACGTTTGAAGAAATTTGCCACCCCAAACTGCATAATGATACTAAGGCTTCGAGTTGCACCACCTCTAAATATGCACGAATCGATCCATTTTTTATTTCCAACATCGTTAGTGGTTATTGAATATGGGCAAATGTCATGAGAAATATATTTTTAATTTTCATTTTTTTAGGACCACCCTAAATTATACATATAAATGTAGGTATGACCTGTATTCATGTATAGTACACACACACACACACACACACACACTATATATATATATATATATATATATATATATATATATATATATATATATATATATATACAGTATATACAGGGTGTTTGAAAACTTTCTGTACAAATTGTAATGGGGGATAGGCAACACCAAGACAAACCCTTTTCGTCTATAAGTGTATGTCCGCTGACGTCACCATTCGGCGCGAGAGGGCGCCGCTGCAATTGGCTAAAAGGTGAAGTGGGCTAGACTCGCGCTTGCCGCGGGCATTCTTAAATCGGACGTAGTACGCGTAACATGGAGCGCTTCACGACTGCTGAGATGGCTGACATGCATATGGTGTATGGGGCTGCCAATGGAAACGGAAGAGCTGCTGTGAGGTGCCGACAGCGCTTCCCAAACAGACGTGTGCCAAACCACCAAACGTTTGCGCATTTGCATCGGCGACTGCGAGAAACTGGAACATTCCATGCAAACATGCATGACACTGGTCGGGAGAGAAACGTGCGCACTCCTGACGTCGAGTCGGGCAGGCAGCAGGTACGACCCAATCAACTTGCCATGGACGATACCCGCCCAAACATTGACGGCGAACCGTTCTTGATGAGCATGCACCCGTGTAGCATGTGGATTTGCGTGCGCCCACACGTGAGAATTGTTCATGTTAAACACACCCTCACGTGTGAAACAGGCCTCATCTGAGAACAGCACATAAGCCGGAAAATTAGGCTGCACCGCTGTCTGCTGCAGAAACCAGCGTGCGAATTCCACACGAAGAGGGTAATCCCGAGGTTGTAATGCCTGGACTCTCTGACGATGAAACGGATGTAACTGCTGCTCGTGTAACACTCTCCAGACCAGGTCGTGGTTCACACCGAGGATACGTGCAACACCTCGCGTGCTTGCGCTTGGATTGTCCTCAAATCGCTGTAGGATTTCTTTTCCATTCAGGAGTGCGCACGTTTTTCTCCCGACCAGTGTCATGCATGTTTGCATGGAATGTTCCAGTTTCTCGCAGTCGCCGATGCAAATGCGCAAACGTTTGGTGGTTTGGCACACGTCTGTTTGGGAAGCGCTGTCAGTACAACCTCACAGCAGCTCTTCCGTTTCCATTGGCAGCCCCATACACCATATGCATGTCAGCCATCTCAGCAGTCGTGAAGCGCTCCATGTTACGCGTACTACGTCCGATTTAAGAATGCCCGCGGCAAGCGCGAGTCTAGCCCACTTCACCTTTTAGCCAATTGCAGCGGCGCCCTCTCGCACCGAATGGTGACGTCAGCGGACATACACTTATAGACGAAAAGGGTTTGTCTTTGTGTTGCCTATCCCCCATTACAATTTGTACAGAAATTTTTCAAACACCCTGTATATCAGTTAATACATGAAAATAAGTAAATAACACAATAACAGTTGTGTAAACCTTACAAAAGCAAAAAAAAAAATATATATATGTATATATATGTGTGTGTGTATATGTGTTTTGAATCTCCCTGGAATTTAAGCATGTAGTTAATTATGTGACATTAAATAGTCAGGATTTATCATACATAAATTCATGTAAAACATCTATTTGGTAAGTGCACAGGGTGTCCCATACGTTTCTTTACCCCCTTACCCTCACCATATTCTAGTAGAAAAAGGTTCAGGCGTAAAGGAACTTATGGGACACCCTGTAGAATTAAGAATTTAGTTATAATTAAGAATGCAATCTTAAAACGTTATCAACAAAAACAGATTTTATTCTTTATCATATAATAATAGCGAAACATTCATAAATGTATACTGAATTAAGCTACATACTGTACATGTATCTGTGTGTTCATCTATATATGGAATGAATTTCACAATTAAACACGTGAAATGAATGAATGATGCGAACCCACAGGGAAAAGGAAAAAACGATTCCAAGGCCTTTCGCATCATATATATATATATATATATATATATATATATGCATTTAACTGCAATGACCACGCAGTATATAAATGAATAGAAACGACATGAGTATTAAGGAACGTTTCTGCACAGGAGGAAGAGAAATCACGAATAAATGAAAAATGAGGCGAACCGCCCGGGAATCGAACCCAGGGCCTTCCAATTGCCGGTTGGATGCGCTACCATTACACTACGGACCTCGATCATTCACAAATCGAAATTCTCCCACATAGGTCAGGCATGCTGCCTATGTGGGAGAATTTCGATTTGTGAATGATCAAGGTCCGTAGTGTAATGGTAGCGCATCCAACCGGCAATTGGAAGGCCCTGGGTTCGATTCCCGGGCGGTTCGCCTCATTTTTCATTTATTCGTGATTTCTCTTCCTCCTGTGCAGAAACGTTCCTTAATACTCATGTCGTTTCTATTCATATATATATATATATATATCTGTGTATGTGTAAACGATATGCATATGTGTGCAAATGTATACATGCATTACAAATTCCAAGTACTGCTTTTGCGAATGCTCATATATTCGTATTAAATTTTCATATAAATATATATTTGAATTTATTGTAATCGGATTACAGTATTCAACACTTTTCTTTTTATTGTACTCATTGAAGTTAACTGAAGTTGGAAGAGTTTTTCTTTAGGATATTTTTGTAAACGTAAATAAACTTATTATTAGAAAAATAAATTTCTTCAATAATTAAAAAATTCAACGTCAGCTTCCAATTTAATGTATTTTTGAGGGGTCTTCAAATTGTTGAGGGAATTTCTCACATACTGAGGAATTTTTTTCAGCACAATTTTTGGGTATATACAGGGTTTTATATATATTATACATATATACAGGGTTTTCAGGACCGGACTGGGCAGTTTATTTGGCTTATAATCAATAAACACGAGCAATGACACAGGGTTCGAAATTGGGGCCCCTTCTATTTCTGTATTATTTCAGTGACTCATAACTGCTACAAAGCATCTGGTATTCAGTATGCAAATGACACGACACTTCTCATATCTGATAACTACAGGGTGTCCCATAAGTCCGTTTACTCTGGAACTTTTTCCTACTAGAATAGGGTGACGGGTAAAGGGACTTGGGAACACCCTGTACTTAGGCACTTTACGAGAAAGAGCAGACGCGGAATTCACCCATATTTATAACGCTGAATGCAAATAAATTATGGTTAACTCTATCAAAGACCTCAAATATGATGTTAGAAAATAGAATATTAATTTAAATATGAAGATATGTAGTACTCTTTTATCAGAGGTACTAGTTTATCAGAGGTAAAGTCTGAAGTGTAATTTTAGATGACAAACTTTAAAAAGGTACATGGAACGCATTAAATAAACTATTGAAGATGATTTATAGGATCAAATGTAGAATTCGGACCCCAGCCTTCTTTAGTTAACTTTATAAGGCTAACTAACGAAAATATCACGACCTAACCTAACCAATCGTTAGGTTAACTGTACGCCCTTGACGATTGGTTAGGTTAGGTCATGATATTTTCGTTAGTTAGCCTTATAAAGCTAACTAAAGAAGGCTGGGGTCCGAATCTACATTTGATCCGATTTATATCTTACTTAAATTAAAACATCACATTCCAAAATATATGCTGCTTAATTTATATTAAACCTTAGCAAACCTTCACGTTCTATATAACATAGCAGTCTGGAGAAATACAAGCCATTTTATTATTTATCCCTTAAACGTATACAGTGACGCTCATAAGTATGTGAAGAGAGAAATATTTCAGTTATATTCGTTCTTAGTTTTGTACCATGCTGAGGATAGTTATGAAAAGTTTACAATTCGTGTGAAAAAATTGAACAAATAAAAAAAATCACTTTAACTCTAGCATATGATGTAAAACATCAAAGAATTTGAGGAAATAAAAAAAGTTAAAATGCAAAGGTCTTCGTATATTTATTTACAAAATTATTTAATACTTTGTGTGTACACCTTTTGCTTGAAGAATTTAATTTTTATCAGTAGTTGGCTGTTTAATGATTAGAGACTGTTGACAATTCTGAATACTAGAATTTTCTCCGTGAATCTTCATAAAAGACGGATGACTGTACAAGCCATTAGTAAGCAATGGGTTGTCGTGGTAAATAGCTGTCTACAGATCTTAAGAAATCTGTTGTTGCTGCACACGAGTCTGGAAAGTTATAGGAAGACAGGAGAACTTCGAATTCCATTTACGACGGTTGCTGCAGTTACAAAGAAATGGAAAGACTTTGGAGCAATAAAAACTACCAAGGTGTGGACGACCTTGCAAGATTTCAGAACGTACAGCTAGACGAATGAAAAAAAATGGCTTCTGCGAATCCATGAATGACTGCAGGTGATATTTGCCAAACAAAGATTAAGATCGATGTCCATTCCTCCACTGTACTTCGTACATTGACAAAGAATGGTCTGTATGGAAGTTGCACGAAGAAAACCTCTGCTACGAAAAGCTCACAAAAAAGCTCGTTTCAAGTACGCCAAGTATCATCAAAATGATGGATTTGCATTTTGGAAGAAAGTACTCTGGACAAACGAGACCAAAATTGAATTATTCGAGAACAACGAGCAGTTTTATGTTTGACTAAAATCAAATACTACATTCGAGGGCAAAAAAAAACACCTTCATAAGGTTAAACATGGTGGTGGTGGCTTGCTTCTTTTGGGGATGCTTTTGAATTCAAAGAAATATCAGGAAATTTTAGAAGAAAATATATTCCTTTTAGTTCGGGAGTTGCGAATGGGTAGCAATGGATACGCATCAATGTAATGATCCAAAACATAAAAGTAAGATCATCATGAAATGGTTTCAACAAAAGAATTTCAAGCTTCTCAGCTGGCCCAGTCAAAGCCCAGATCTCAATTTAATCGAGAATTTGTAGTTTGATTTGAAAAATGTTGTCTGCAAGAGAAACCCTCCGAATCTGAATGAATTGCAACAATTTCCTTCAGAAGAATGGGTTAAATTTCTACAGAGAGATATCGAAACTTTGTAGAAAAATACCCAAAACGAATCATTGAAGTCATTCAAGCCAAAGGTGGACACACAAAGTATTAAATAATTTTGGGATCACCTGAAGATCAGGACTCCCAGCCTTCTTTAGTTAGCCTTATAAGGCTAACTAACGAAAATATGACGACTTAACCTAACCAATCGTTAGGTCAACTGTACGCCCTTGATGATTGGTTAGGTTAGGTCGTGATATTTTCGTTAGTTAGCCTTATAAGGCTAACTAACGAAGGCTGGGGGCCCTGATCTTCAGGTGATCCCGGATATCAAATAAGCAATAAACTACTCGGTGAATTTTAGACATGATAACTGTTACTTTCACCCAACTTCACACTTGAAACATCGAGGAAGATCCCCGCCATACGGAGTTAATATTTGGAATAATCTTGAAACAAATTTAAATGCTTTCTTGAAATTAAAAATATTTACCTAATTTAAGCTTATGCAAATCAGTATCAACCGATGTATACTATTAAATTATTATTTGAGCAATGAATCAAGTATTGTATATGTTAAGATCGTACGTACGTATTTACAGCGTAAATTGGATATAATTTGGCTGTCCAGATTTGTGCTTGGAAAAACCGGGACAGGGGGCGGATCTATGACCTATAGCTTATTATATAGGCTTATTTTGAAAACACTTTTTAACAGAGTAAATGAATACTAAATATAATAATACACACCTTATAGTTTCACATTCGCATAGTATATAATTAATAACTTAAAATATGGAAAAGAGGAAGTATGGACAGCCTATATATAATGTATGTAAGTAATTATTGCCATGAAATGTACAATAACTCTCATTGTCTCATATTTGTCAGTTCATAAGAATGTCCAACTTAAAATTCTGTCTTTAATGAGAAAATAATTGGGATCACCTGAAGACCAGGGCCCCCCAGCCTTCTTTTGTTAGTCTTATAAGGCTAACTAACAAAAATATCACGACCTAACCTAACCAGTCGTTAGGTGAACTGTACGCCCTTGACGATTGGTTAGGTTAGGTCGTGATATTTTCGTTATAAAGCTAACTAAAGAAGGCTGGGGGCCCTGATCTTCAGGTGATCCAATAATTGTACTTTTATTCTCTCTTATCGTTTATTGACCAATAAAGAATTCTAATTTTAATTTATTAGCAGTAACTTATACATATTTTTCTTCAATTTTTGAAACGTAGAAAAATCAGGGGATTTTTCTTTCCATGCAAACACATTTTCGATATATGCACCATCCATTTCGAGAACTTGTGCCATAAAATATCTCTGTTCTCTTTCATAGGACGACATTTTGCAAACCTTGTTTATTCTATTATACAGTCGTACAAAAACCTGAGAAATATCGCATGTAGAAAAATATCTTGTTTTTTGTGTGAAAAAACTCATAATTTTCTACATTTTAAAGGTATGAAAAAATATTCATAGATTACTTCTATTAAAAGTTATATGAAAAATAAAACGATCACTCCTTTCTTGATAACCCTGTATACTATGAATGTTTCGTCCATATTTTTCATAATTTCATCAATTTATATTTTTTTTAATTTTTAGAATCTGTTTTTAATGAGGCCTGAAGTGTATGGTCGAAACGTTAATATAAATATATACTCGTGTGTGTATATATATATATATATATATATATATATATATGAAAATAACAACGAAGGAAAATTAAAATACGAAATATTGCTCAAGCGCTTTCGTCTAATGACATCTTCAGGAACACTGAAATTAATAACAAAATCGAGTCAGTATATACAATTCATATAAAATAAAAATAATATGATTGGTGCAGAGAATATTGGGGGAGGGGGCTTGATTATTTAACTGAACGAGGAAGTTATCCAACTCACACCTCATGGTGGCAGATACACAAAATATCGTCGACGTACGGCAACCATGGGATGCCAACCCCTAGAATTTTCGGGATATAAATTATTTCAAAAAACTCCATATAAATATTAGAGAGGGGGCGACAAAGGTTGGACAGTGGTTGGATGGGAGGCCGTTCACTGCGTCCAGACTATGGAGCGACCCGTGGTTCGGATCTCACGTAAAACTATAGGTCCCCTCCGCCATATGACCTTAGATGTTACGAAGGAAGTTAAACAACCCCATCATTACATTTATCAAAAAAAAATTGTCGTATGTACATTTTTACTGCGACATGACACCACCATCAAGAAAGCCATATTCTCTTCTATGTTTCTCCGTGCTCTTAAGGATCGCCAGCCCGGAATACATGGATGCTGAGTTGGAAAAAAATCAACAATATTGGAAGCGATTTTTGCTACCCAGTTGCTTTTTTGGAATCTTGCCTTAACAAGGCAAAACGAACCTTCTATCGTTTGAATAATAGGAGCTATTGAAGAATAGGGACACCAGCCTTCTTTAGTTTGGCTTATAAAGCTAACTAACGAAAATATCACGACCTAACCTAACCAATCTTTAGGTTAACTGTACGCCCTTGACGATTGGTTAGGTTAGGTCATGATATTTTCGTTAGTTATTCTTATAAAGCTAACTAAAGAAGGCTGGGGTCCCTATTCTTCAATAGCTCCGAATAATAATCCCGAACTTTGTCGAAGAATATTTTAGTACTCCCTTTTTTCCCAGGCTTTTTGGGCATTGCTAATGTAATTAAATATTTGAACATTAATGTAGTATTTTCATATAACAATATTGTGAAAATGTCATAATAAAGAATAGTCCAACCAATAATTCAGGCATTATCTATAAAATTGGTTGTAAACAATGTGACTCCTTTTGCATTGGACAGACGGGAAAAGATTTTAACGCGTGTAAAATAACATCAATATTCCGTTGGAACAGGACAGTCGTCGAACGTCCTTTTTGTCTGTTTGTCAGAGTTGTCTCATTATATTGATTGGAATAATTTTTCAATTTTGTTTCACTCAAGCAACATTGTTGAGGCGCTAAAACTCTGCCAGCTTTTCATATGAAATGTGTGCTCCTACTCCAATATTCTCTGCACCAATCATATTGTTTTTGTTATTCTATTTGAACTCTACTTATATACTGTCTCGATCTTGTTATTAATTTCTATGTTCCTGAGGATGTCATTAGACGAAAACGCTTGAGCACTAGGCCTATTTCTTTTTATCATTTTCCTTCGTGATTATTTTCATCATAAATATTACTCGCATGTTACTTTCGTGAAATAATTTTCAGATACACTGAATATACTCGTATACAGGGTGTCCCCAAAAAAACTATATACTCTTTATAGCATCATATTTTATAATTTCAAAAAAAAACCAAACAATATATTGTTATAGCAATTGCCAATGAAAGGTAAATTAATAATCTAAGTGATCAAAATGTTATAGCGAGTTGTTTGCATATAAAATTTAATTAACTACGCCAAGTGCTCAAAATGTTCTCCGGCGGCATGAATGCACTTTTGAATGCGTCGACTAACTGATTCGCAGACATGGACTAATGTGGATGCTGTGATGGTCCCGCACTTTTCTCTAATTGCATCCTTAAGGTGTTCGAGTGTTGCGGGTCTTGTACCATAAACTGCATCCTTCAGGTAGCCCCACAAGTAAAAATCAAGTGGAGTCAAGTCCGGTGAACGTGGAGGATACTCAACGCTTCCTCTTCGTCCTATCCAACAGTTAGGCAACGTTTCATCGAGGTACCTTCTGACATCACAATGATAATGAGGGGGGCTCCATCTTGTTGAAAGTAAAAGTCGTCGTTTCCAAACAACTTCCGAACTGCAGGTATAATTTCTGTCCGCAGCATGTCGAGATATGCGGCACCGGTAACTGTCCCATTAAAGAAAAATGGTCCAACCAAACCCCTGGATGATAAACCACACCATGCTGTTAATCCTGATAAATTAAGTTAATTAACATGTTTATCCACATAAAGGTGTGGATTATCAAGTGACCAGTACCTGCAGTTGTGTCGATTTACTGTGCCATTCAGCTTGAAGGTAGCTTCATCAGACCACACGATTTTGTTGGCAGACTGTATGTCTTCGGCTTCCATTGACTGAAACCATTCACAAAATTCGAGTCTGCGATCAGGGTCATCTTCAGTCATGGCGTGTAACAGACTTGGAATGTAGCTTTTCCATTTTGCCGACTTTAAAATCCGGTGAACACCTGATTTGCTGATTCCGGTCTCACGGGCGCATTGCCTAACTGATTTCTGTGGTGATCGATTAAATTTTTGCAACACTAAAACGGAGTTTTCATCACTCGCACTTGATTTGCGTCGTCCAGATCTTCGCTTGTGCATATCTTGAGCAGATCCCTCTGCCTCAAACTTGTCACGGATGCTTGTAATGGCGAGACGTGTCGGTGGCTTTGTACCAATTTCCCGGATCCATTGCCGCTCGACTTCGGACACATTCTCAAATTTCCAATACCATTTCGGAACACTTTTTCGTTGGTCCAGTGTCAAACGTTTACGCAACATGGGTTCTAGGGTGGTCCACTCTTATAGGGGTGGAATTTTTTTGTGTGATTTGTTTTTATTGTTGGGTTGTAACTTATGAGGATGGATGAGAAAACACCTCTGTGAAAGTTTTATTTGAATCAGTTAATTTGTAGTGGTAGCACATGACACTTGAAGTTTTGGTATAATCTGAAAATCACAGCAAAGTTAACCTTGGTGACAGTACATGACTATTATGGTAACTAACAATTCCGAAATGAATTGACTAACAATTCCCTCTGCACCTCATTTGATCTTTGTTTTCTCGCCCAGTTGCCAGGCTGACTTCAGTGGTTGAGGAAACTGCTTCCTGTAGTTAGCAACAACTTGCAGGAGATACTGCAGTTGTTCCTCATTCCTGGTGTGGCAGCCGTTGTATTCATTAATGAGAGCAACCCCCCTCTCTGCATGATCGTTCACAACAGAGAGGTTTGCCACTGATTTCTTCGCTATTTGGTAATCAGGATCACTGTCCCAATCCCGCACCTCCTTCCTCAGGTATCCCACACCTGACCCCAGAGACAACAGCAGTCTTTTTGAGTTTGCTGTTGCTAGTGACTCGATTGAAGCCCCCTCAGCAACACCTTTCCTTCTCTTCTGGCAATCAGGCTTTCCTTCAACTTCCTCCATCGCCTTCACCATTGCTGTTTTAGTCTCTTCAGACACCTCAGGATCGAAAATCGCGAGGCCCACCATCTCCTCCGAAAGATACCAATGACCGCTGAGTTTTTTTAATGCCACTACCGAAATTTTGGGGTCATGGTATTCCCGAAGACTCTGCAGAAGACTGAGGTCGCTGCGAGGCGCAGCAGCAGCTATTGGCGCTGTCATCCATGCCTGCAGGTAGATGGAAACAGCGAAGACACTGACATCCTTAAGACACTTTTGCTCTCGTGGAGTGAGGCCTGGGATTTGTCCCCTGAACAGCCACATCTTCAATGAATAGATCACCTTAGATAACCATCTGGCTTGGTGTATGGGGCCAGGTCGCTTGAAGGTGTAGTTGTCAATGCTCCCTCCCAAGAAAATGATGGACAGATCGAGGAATTCCTGATAGTCATCTCGAAAGGATTTTGAGGAGTGTTTTTCCTCAGCAAAGCGGAGAATCCAATCTCTAATGGGGCCAAGAGTCGATGCACCTCTTCATCATCCCATCCGGTGCCGTATGTTCCTGTGTCGATGAAGGTCCATTTGTTCTGAAACCTGCTGAACAATGGAACATCAGGTCCACTCGTTGGGCCATAGCAAGCAGTGAAAACTCCACCGATCATCACTTCCATGATGTGATGACGGCAGGCAAAATGGAGAAGGTCTTTCTTCAACTTCTGCTCCAACAACACACACGCTCCATTCAAACGACCAGCATTGGAGGCAGTGGTGTCGAAACACATCCCCACGACAGATTCTTCGAGGCCCCAATCAGTCAATAATTCAAAAACTGCGCTGGCTTGGTGTTCTCTTGATCCAGTTGGTATTTTGGGGACTCCAAGGAGCTGAGATTGACCCGAAAAGGAGGAAATGAGCACAGGCAGCCGATCCACATGCGCATGGTCTCTGGTGTTGAGGAGGTCTGGAATAAGTTTTCCATCCCAGTGGATGATTGCAGGACCGGACTGAAAGGAAGCTTTTAGGCTACTGCAGATCATGATCCGATGTCGTTCTCTCTGCCGTTTGATGGAGGTCCGGGTGATGTTAAAATTCATTGGGCTGTGGCCAAGGCTCAATGCAGTCTCTGCTATTATGTAGGTTGCCATCCTGTCCGTAGTGTGTGTCCGATCTAGGGCAGCAGCTAGATTTGATGTTATCACATTCTTGACTCTTTTCACCTGTTTTGAGGTCGCTTTCCACCTTTTGCCCATTCATCTTCGGTGGAGGATGACTCGTCAGTGACTGAGGATTCTGTGAGGACACCAATACTGCTGTACCCGACGTTGATGCACCTTCATTGACTGCCTGCAATACAATCGAAGAAAATGGACAATTAGTGTTAACGAAGAACCTAATCATTGCAATCAAATGAAAGTAGGAATTTGAAGAACAATCTCACCTTTCTCTTTCGCATCTCCTCCTCCATCTTCCTGTGGGTAGCTTGTTTTTCTTTTTCTGCTGTTTTTCTGTCTACTCCCACCATGCATCCCCGTCTTCCAGGCTCTCGCTGGGCCAGCAAGAAGGCCTTGTCTTCTGGGTTTTTGATTAGAGACAAGGCATCAGCATGTGCCATATCAAATAGGTTCCGAAACTATTTTATTTATCATTGATCATCCAACTCACCTGCTTCTGGCTCCTCCTCATTCGTCCTTTTTTTATTTTGATCCAATCTTGGTGAAGGTCCAAGATCTTTTGGATTCCTTTGTATTTTTCCCTTGTCGGGATTCGAGCTTTGTTCCAAAATATTTCAAGTTGACCCCACACTACTTGAGCACTTTCCTTCAACTCCTTCTTGAGATTAGTGTGGTGATGAAGGAAGCATGACAATACTTCTCCACGTGATGGTAATTTGCTCCAAGAAGCTTGTCCTTCACTTTATCTCCTTCAAGGAGATAAAAGCAAGAGCTTCGAACTTGAGTCATCATATATCCAACCACTAAACACAACCAATGAACACTACACCAATAATCTGTCAAGGAATAGATGTATTACTGGAACTGGAACATAATATACAAGTAAATCTACTAGGTAGTGCAAAAGTGCAAAAATGAAGTACTGTGTGCTACCCCTAAAAAGTGATTGATTTGGGAAAAAATTGGCCAGAGGTGTTTTCTCATTCATCCTCACAAGTTACCGCCCGGCAAGAACAAAAAATCAAAACCAATTTTATGGACCACCCTAATTGGTTTCTTTTGCTGAACTGAATAAAGTTGAATGCTGTAGAGTTTGTATCGTGGAATGAGTGCGTAGGCTAAGTCCGAAGCAAGCTAGTGAGTGACTAGACTACGTTCGGTCCATAGGCTTCGCAGTTACAAGGCCTTTGATAAAACAAGGCCAGGCTTAGTCGACGCATTCAAAAGTGCATTCATGCCGCCGGAGAACATTTCGAGCACTTGGCGTAGTTAATTAAATTTTATATGCAAACAACTCGCTATAACATTTTGATCACTTAGATTACTAATTTACCTTTCATTGGCAATTGCTATAACAATATATTGTTTGGTTTTTTTTAAATTATAAAATATATGATGCTATAAAGAGTATATAGTTTTTTTTGGGACACCCTGTATATAAAGGATTTTTGGGGGGGGGGGGGAATTGTTGTGAAGAAAATTTCTCATTATGCGAAAAATTCTTTCAAAACTTTGGAGATCTCTCAATCCTGCAATAATTTAAAATTTCACCAAGATTTTCTACAATTTTGTGAAATCCAGAAAAGACAGTCAGTCGATATATTTAGAAAAGAACACAGCCGTCGGAATTTTAAGCTTGGTATCCGAAAAGACAGTGTCATAATCTGGGAAGCAACATTTAAAATCTAAAAAGCTCGTGAGCTTAAAGTATATGTTAAAGTTTAAAAAGTTATTTTCAAAATTGTTTGTATGAAATTATTTATATCTTAGAATATGAGCTTAGACCGACTAGGGTACTTGTAGGTTATCTCCCCCCCACCAATTTTGACAGAATATTTTCGTTAAAACTAAGGAAAATATCACGACTTAACCTAATCAATTATCAAGGGCGTACAGTTGATGTATTATTAATTATAACATTGTGTCTGGAATAGTATTTACTATTTACTAATAGATCAACTGTACGCCCTTGATAATTGGTTAGGTTAAGTCGTGATATTTTCCTTAGTTTTAACGAAAATATTCTGTCAAAATTGGTGGGGGGGAGATAACCTACAAGTACCCCGACTAGTTATAAGTACCCTTTGGTATAACTCTAACTTCTCTCAGAAGGAAAGATTAATATTGGAAGCACATAAAGATCTTATATCGTGGTAACGCAATTAATATAAGCTTCGTTTGTTACCTGAAAAGATCGCTTATTAACCTTTATTTCGTAACTATGGTAAATTACACCAAGGGTATATCATACCAAGGTTATGAAATAAGGTAGACCTCTATCTCATGACCTTGGTAAATTATACCAAGGGTATATTTTACGCAGGTTATAAAATAAGGGTTAATAACAAACAAAATATTAAGTTGATGTTAAATACAAGTCATACAACCTCTCTTAAAGAAGGGAGTTTTATCCAAAATAATGATAGATTTTATTTCATTACACCTTTGTACTCTCTGATGACACATTTGTATGTGATAATAATCAATAATCATGAAATAAATAGTCTTATTTCCCTTATTGTGCTTTAAAATATACAGTAACAATATGTTCTCGGCCCAATAAGTCATTGTACACATTTACTTACCCACTTCGTTTTTAGATAGAATTTTAACCTGAAATTACCCATTTGGGTCCTTGGTACCCTTGATTTTTTGGTAGTCTGTCATAATTACACAAATTATTATTATTATTATTAATATTATTAATAACAACAATAATGTTCAGTAAATTTTTAAGTAAAATGAAGATGGGTAATCTAGGGTTAAATAAAGATATCTCGAAGCCCAATTTCACAGTGCAGTCTTTACAAAATATACAGGGTGCTCATAAATTATATTTACAAATTAAAAATTTAATAAAAAATAATGGAATGAAATGCAATGATACGGCTTGCTGCATGTGAAAGAACATCTCGCAAAGTTTTAATGCCAAGGTTCGTACAATTAGTAGTATAGGTGCATTTGAGGAAAGGGGTAGGGGAGGGCGAGTGCCAAAGAGGGTGCCTTCCCCCAAAGTATAAAATTAAATATAGAGTAGCCTAACCTAACCTAAACTTGAAAATAAAAAATTTGTGTGTGTGTGTGACGTCACTATGAGCTTTAGCAGCCACCATTCAAATGTCATAGACATAGCAGTGATATTACACCATCTGAAGTCGAACCCCCGTCATGTTAAGAGATTATTTGTATTGGTAAACTTACAAATAATGGGAGAAATAGTTACATTCTCAATGCTTTGTAGAATACAAACAGTTCATTTCAGAAATAATGATATATCATATCTGCATACAGTATTTATTAACAAAGAAATTATTTTTTATTAGTATAATAAACTCGCAAATAATGGTGGAAATAGTTACATTCTCATTGATTTGTATGATACAACCAATTTTTTTAAAACAAATACCCTGTTTAATGTATGGGGCTTTCTATAATCGATATTCAGAACCTTAAAATGATTTAAGGTTATATTTGTTCTTACTTTACAATTGGACGTAACATCCGACGTAATATCCGATCGTGTACTCGAGCAGGCTTTTGAATCTATATGTTCAAAGAATAGGTCCGGCCCCGGGAACCGATCGGCACTCTGACCGTACCACGCAACAGGCCGTCGACTGCCAGTCTGGCCAACCGTAGACAGCCCGCTGCACGGAGATTTGAGGAAGTTTGGCCACCAGCGCGTTGATGTTTTGGTTTGACGTCGCCTCTTCTTCGCGTTGACGTGTCCCGCGCTGGAGGATGCAGCCACTGTTAGAAGCTTCCTCGTCAGCTGCTAACACTTTTTTCACGTTGTTCTAGCTACCTGTTCAGAGGTTTTTTATAAACAAATCTCAGTTTTCTGCTCAAAACGGCTCTTTCTAATTTTAAAATTGATTAGTCAAGGAAGGAAGATGTTGACTTCTATTTTGCGGCAACAGTTGATGATATTTATGTTACTTTACTGATTAATGAAAATGATTAGGCTCTTCAAGTTATAAAAGTTTTCTTTCGTAATAATTGATAAATACGAAAATACACAATACACAAAACGTATATGCAAACAGGATGATGATGGTTAGACTACTCAAGTTGTTGAAGTTTTCTCTTTCTCATATATTGTATCGACGTAATACTGTAAATATATTTAAAGTTTTAAATATATTTTATAAGTTTGTGTTGACTCCGAAAGCTCATTATATAGAGTCAGTAACCTCTGTGTAGTCACTACACGACCGCATAAAAGATCAAGACAAAGACAAGCAACACAAAAGAACACCAGGTAATTCCACAGCTTACACTAAACAACAACAACATTCCACACACTCACAGGACCAAAATACTTGGGGTCCCATACAACACATCATTATCTTTTGCAAACCACATTCAGGATATTAAAAACAAATGTACGTCAAGACTTAACACGCTTAGAGTACTAACAGGCACAAACTTTGGACACCAGCAGGAAACATCACTCATATACAAAGAATATATTCGCTCAGTTATGGACAATGCTAACCCATGCTGGGCACCCATTATCTCAAACACATACATAAACACCTTACAGACAATACAAAACAACGCACTTCGTATCATTACAGGATGCACTCAAACAACACCAATAGAACACCTGCACACAGAAACAAAAATACTGAAAGTTAGGGAACATTTAGACATGAGGGGAACACAATTCATGGCAGCAGCGACAACTAACCCACAACACCCTTGCCACTACATGTACAATCATGCACCAACACCTCGCACCATTAAGGTAACACCAGAGAGACATTATAACCAAATACTCCATTCCATACCACGCCCCACAGATATCACACAGTACAGAAAACACACACACACACACCTAAGCCACAAAGCACTGACACGACTCGGTCCGAATGTAGTCCTAGGTGCGAAGCCGCAACCCATTAACAGGTCAGAGATCAGCCTGAGCAGATCGGATCGAGTTAACTTAGCACGATTCCGATGTGGACATCACCCCAACTTACGGACATATAAACACAGACTAGACAGCTCCATAGACGACACCTGCCACCTGTGCCAGGACACACCACAAACAATTGAACATATTATGACAGACTGTACCGCTCTAGCACAACAACGAACACAACACAACATCACTAGTGCGCTGAACCTCTGGTCCACTCCGGAGAGGGCGATCGGTTACCTGCGTGCCGCCGGCACAACAACAACAACAACAACAAATGTTCAAAGATTAAGAATTCTTTGAACATATAGATTCAAAATCCTTCATCAATCCCTTTTTTCCCCCTGTTTATGACCTCCAATCTTTCAAACGCAGGGTGTCCAGGCATCTTGGACTTGATTTTGGCTCTCTTCTTTTTAAGGGGGGGGGGGGATTTTTGCAGGCATTCGCTCGTGGCCCCTCCTTCCCGCATAA
This sequence comes from Bathynomus jamesi, assembly GCA_023014485.1. Taxonomy (NCBI): domain Eukaryota; kingdom Metazoa; phylum Arthropoda; class Malacostraca; order Isopoda; family Cirolanidae; genus Bathynomus; species Bathynomus jamesi. The sequence goes on along the minus strand of JAJOZX010001273.1, from coordinate 457,917 downwards.
AAAAAATTATAAATTTTAACAACTACAGACTGTTACGACTACAATTACTAATTAGGTTCAAACTGGTCTCGATGTCTCTCTTTGCTTCTAGTCTACCTAATTTAGTGAAGGAATGATTATATATTTTTTAAACGGGATTTTATACGTTATTTATATTTTAGCTTTAATTATACTCTATTACTTAACACCAGGAAGGTATCGTCCTACTGAATGTCATTCTCATTTCATTCCGATGCGAAGAGTGAAAATTCCGCGAATGAGAATCTCAAAGGAGGCAATTCTCAAATCGTCCCATTCTCACTCCATGTCATTCTCATTCTTATCCCACTTTGGTCCAGGTTAGGTTAGGGGTTTGGTTCAGTTTATTTTACTTAGGTTAGAAAATATCCATTTGTCATTCGACGTCTTTACCGCGAATGAGATTGGCAATGACATTCTTTCTCTAATTAAGAAACTCTTTTTCTCAAATCTACATTTCTCACTTTGTGCATCTTCACTTGCGGACCGCCAATGCAGGGGGGAACCAGAGCACAATAAGTTCCAAACCTGAGATTATAATACATTGGTAGGCAACTGGTATGACAGAAGTGCCAACGATTACACCGGTCTGCATGAAAATCGATTTCTTTATTTTGAGTTGTGATTCTGAAGCAGTTCGCTGCGCTGAATTCAAAGATGCTACCAGTTTTTTTCTATCACCCACAGTTTTAAAGTTATTAGCAAAACAAATTTGGGGCGTTTTGTAATTTTTTACCTTTTTTATCTTTAATTAATTTCGTTTTTTCATATTTTTCAGATAGATAATTCTAACATTACGTCTTTAAAATTTTAATAATGGCTTCTAGAGGATGTACCCATAGTCCAGGCATATTTTGTTATATTTGTGGTCGGTATGTTGTTGTAAAACAAAGGACAAATGTAACGACCTTCATTAAGAGAGCTTATCATGCTTATTTTGGAATTAAATTAGGAGATCAAGACAAAAGTTGGGCTCCACACAAGGTTTGTCTTACGTGTGTTGCGGCACTAAGGAATTGGAGCAAAGGTAAAAAGAAAAGTTTGCCATTTGGGATCCCTATGGTATGGCGCGAGCCTAGAAACCATACTGACGACTGCTACTTCTGTTCTTGCAATGTTAAAGGTTATAATGCAAAGATAAAGAGAGCCTTCAATACCCAAGTCTTCCATCTGCAATAAGGCCGGTACCCCATGGTCCAGAAGTTCCTATTCCCCGCCCACCCGAGAGTCTGGATCAATACAATTCAGATTCTGATTCAGCTCCAAATTCAGACAATGATGATGTTTATGAACAGCCAACAGCTGACCGAGATCCTAAACCATTAACCCAAGCCGAACTAAATGACTTAGTCAAGGATTTGAATCTGCCTAAGGACTCTGCAGAACTTTTGGGGTCTAGATTGCAGAACAATAATTTATTGGCATCCGAATAAGTCTTTGGAATAAGTCCTGAAATGTTTGCAAGTAAAGAAGGTAAATATATTTTGTTTGTTTCAGTTATTTTTTTATTCTTTCATAAACAAGCAATATGCTTGTCCAAGAGCTAGGAGCTATTTAATTCTGCTTTAATTAGGTTTTACTCTATCACCTAAAGATTTCGTGCTACAAGGGGTGTTGTAATACCTCATCTGTCCCCAAATGTTAACCACCCATTGATGGGAGGGGAGAGAGTATTTTGCTGGGAACGGGACTGGTTGTTATATATATTTACCCTACATTATTATGTAAGCGTTACTGAAGTCTATAACAACAAAATTTATGGTTTAGCATGTGCAATCCAATGTTGGTCTCGATAAGATGGTTCACATTTGGGGATAAATGGGGGATTTATGACACACCCTGTGTAATAAAACCATACGTGATAGGGAAAAACTAACTATATTTTTGAGATCAGCGCACTCAAATTATATAGAATCACCAACTAGTTTATAAAAATCGATCGACAAGTTTTCAAATGTGTACTGGTGTTACCACATATTCGTTCTGCCTATAAAGAATGCAGGAAGGTATCTGTTTTTGGTCCAAGAAGTCAATCCCTTAAGATGACAGTAAACTCCAATGAGACATAAACTTAGCGCAACAACATTAACATTACTATTTTATTAAGCATCATCATTAGTTGCAATTAGAGAAAAGTATATAGTAAATGGCTCACTTTTGAACATCACTGTGCCCCCTATATGCACTCTTTTGCAACAGCGATTATTTTTATAGGATGCTTCGCTCTAATTTTATGTTGTCTCTTCTTTGTTTTCCATCTCCTTCTTTCTTTACTTTCTTTAAGGTTTGAGGCCTCAGGGCTTGCGGGGGCGATCGCCCCCTTCGCCTCCCTAAATCCGCCCCTGCGCCAATTGGAATGGAATGACACTGAGCGGAAAGTAATCCACTTGGAATCCTAATATTGTACGGATATGAAGATATTATTTGTGGAAGTCAGAATGAGAATATTGTCCATTGAATTACTTTTGAAAATAATGTTAAGAAACATTTTTATTCATTGAATAAGTTTAAAGGACATAATGTATATTATTTTTTGTAATTATTAATATTATTTGAATACGTTCCACATTATTATTATTCATTGAATAACTTCTAAAGAAATTATATATGATCACATTAACTCTGACAGTGATATAGAGAGCAATAACTATGACGCCGCATCGCACACAACAGCACAGCACCACCGCACAGATGGAACCCAACCTAAACTTAATATAATCGTTCAGCTGTTAGAAATAAATAGTTTTTCTGTTCATTTGTTGCATTTTATTATAATAATAATAATAACAATAATAATAATAGAAAGTCGACATCAGCCTATGTTCTTTATAAAGGATTTATAACATTTAATTTCCAATATTCTGAATAGTTTTTTATTTTCAGTACTGAGTTTCTTAATAATAATTCTAGATAAGAATTTGCAGTATGCTAAGAATACTGTCTTCATTTTTTCTTCTGCTGACGCGTTTCGTTCATATACTTTGAACATCTTCAGAGTTTTATACATAATTTTAAAGTAAAATGGGTTATATATATTGTAAATTTGATACAATTTCAAATTAATTTAAATATATTCGAAAGTTCATTAAATTTTATATTAATTTTTGTTTTTTTCATTTTAATGTAAAAGGCTTCGGCAATTTTTAGTTTTTGTACGTTATGTGATGAGTAGAAGATTTGAAAGTTTTGCGAGATATTTTTTAAATTTAATATTTTATGATCTACTCTGTAATGTTCGTTAATTTTACTTGGACGGTATTTATGTTGGTATGCTCTCTCTTTAATGTGGTTTGTGGTGTAATCAATGTAAGTCGACGTACAGTCAACTACAGGACACGTAAATTGGTACACCACACGATGTTGCTTATCAGGGTTTTTGTTACGTGTCGAAAAATGGCTTGATAACTTTTTGTTTTTATAGTATATGTTAACATTGATAGTTTTTCTTTATCCATTGGTTTTATGTGCCTCTTTAATATATTGTTTAGACATTTTTCTTCATGTTTTAGTCTTGTTGGGTTTCTTGTTTCGAAGTAAAATTTTATACCTGTATTTTTATTTTTATTCTCATCCTCCTCCTTATTTTTGTTATATAAATTTGTTAGAGTTCAGTTTTTGATATTATCGATTAAAAATAGCGGAAAATCACTGTTTATTAGATTTTGCTTTATTCTCTCAATTTCTTGATTAAATAGTGGCCAACTTGAGCATATATTGAAAGCTCCGCGCACGAGTGTTTTAATTATTGATAGTTTATATTTTTCTGGTGAGTATGAATTATAATTTAAATACGTTCCTTTGTCTGTTGGTTTAACACGTACACCAGTCGTTAAACATCCATTTTGACCAATGAATATATTAATGTCGAGAAAAGAGTGTGTATTATTCAAGGAAGGTTCAAATGTGAATTTTAATTTACTTAGTTCATGAAGTCTTCGAATAAATAAAGGAATGTGGTTATTGTTTTTAAGATGATATTGAGTTTAAACACTTAAATAAATTACACAAACTTTATGGAGGAACAATTATGCAGAAAAACAAAGAATAATAGTGACTAATTTATCAAATTATGAACCTAATGAACACGAATCTAGTATACTTGACAAAGGATTAAATTTTGGCCTTAGGAAACCATCTAAAGAGATAGAAAAACAAATTGAAACGGAAAGACTTTATGAAAAAATTAAATACAATGAACATAATGGTAAAATAAATGTGATTAATGATGATGAACTTAAAACGAAATTAAAAACCTTTTCAATCTCATTTATTGAAAATAATAATCATGGAAAATTAACAAAAAATTAATATGACGCGATATCATCTCTTAGAAACAATGATGAAATCATAATAAAAAAATCCGATAAAGGTAATAGTACTGTTATAGTGAACAAGAATGAATATAATAATAAATTAAGAGATATTGTCAGCAATAATAGTAAATTTTCGAAATGTAATATTAACACCACTTAAAACAAAAAATGAATAAATAAAATTGTTAATTCAATAAATGACGTAAACATCTCCAATACATGATCATTCCTAAAACGATCAGGCAGTTATAATGATGGTCATCTTTATGGACTACCTAAGATTCATAAAAAACTCTACTAATCCACCATTACGCCCTGTCATCTCAATGAGCGGAACTGTCACACATGATATCGCTCAGTTTTTAATTAAGATAATAAGACCGTATTTTAACAAAAATTTTATTGTAAATTCTACAACCGAAACACTATCTAAATTAGCTCACTTAAAAATAACCAACGCTGAACAACTTGTTTCTCTTGACGTGGAGTCACTTTTTACAAATGTACCAGTCATGGAAACCATAGAAATAATTTTGGACAGTATTTACAATAGTCAAAATTTAATTGCACCAACATTAAAAAAAGGAGATATGAAACAATTACCTATTTTGTGTTGTACAAAAACTCCGTTTAGATTCTGTGATGAAACCTACATACAGATAGATGGTGTTGCTATGGGCACACCATTAGGAGGACCTACCTTCACAGACTTTTATATGTCAAACTTAGAAAATAAAATAATGAAAGAAAACAACAACTACAACCCAAAACTGTATATGAGATATGTCGACGATACCTTGATACTATTTTAAAACAATAACCACATTCCTTTATTTATTCGAAGACTTCATGAACTAAGTAAATTAAAATTCACATTTGAACCTTCCTTGAATAATACACTCTCTTTTCTCGACATTAATATATTCATTGGTCAAAATGGATGTTTAACGACTGGTGTACGTGTTAAACCAACAGACAAAGGAACGTATTTAAATTATAATTCAGACTCACCACAAAAATATAAACTATCAATAATTAAAACACTCGTGCGCAGAGCTTTCAATATATGCTCAAGTTGGCCACTATTTAATCAAGAAATTGAGAGAATAAAGCAAAATCTAATAAACAGTGATTTTCCACTATTTTTAATCGATAATATCATAAACTGAACTCTAACAAATTTATATAACAAAAATAAGGAGGATGAAAATATAAATACAGTTATAAAATTTTACTTTGAAACAAGAAACCCAACAAGACTAAACCATGAAGAAAAATGTCTAAACAATATATTAAAGAGGCACATAAAACTAATGGATAAAGAAAAACTATCAATGTTAACATATACTATAAAAACAAAAAGTTGTCAAGCCATTTTTCGACACAACAAAAACCCTGATAAGCAACATCGTGTGGTGTACCAATGTACGTGTCCTGTAGTTGACTGTACGTCGACTTACATTGGTTACACCGCAAACCACATTAAAGAGAGAGCATACCAACATAAATATCGTCCAAGTAAAATTAACGAACATCACAGAGTAGATCATAAAATATTAAATTTAAAAAATATCTCGCAAAACTTTCAAATCTTATGCTCATCACATAACGTACAAAAACTAAAAATTGCCGAAGCCTTTTACATTAAAATGAAAAAATTGAAAATTAATATAAAATTTAATGAACTTTCGAATATTCTTAAATTAATTTGAAATTGTATCAAATTTACAATAAAAAAAATATATATATAACCCATTTTACTTTAAAATTGTGTATAAAGCTCTGAAGATGTTCAAAGTATATGAACGAAACGCGTCAGCAGAAGCAAAAATGAAGACAGCATTCTTAAAATACTGCAAATTCTTATCTACAATTATTATTAAGAAACTCAGTACTGAAAATAAAAAACTATTCAGAATATTGGAAATTAAATGTAAATCCTTTATAAATCTATACTATAATAAGAGAGCTGTCCGTCCGTCTGTCTGTCTGTCTGTCCGTCCGTCACACTTTCAGAAATTGTGAGAAAAAATTGTGAGAAAAAAATTCAGAAATTGTATTACGGGCGGCAATGTGAAGCTCAAGATTTTCATGACCGTGTTCTTTTCTGTAGTTTAGCAATGGGGGAAGGGTGAGGGGGGGAAGGGGGGGAGGGGGTTAGCCCCCAAGTTGTATGAATGGGGGTGAGGAGGTTTTGGGAGATACCAGATTCAGAAATGTTGACACAATGTGAAGCTCAAAATTTTCACGGCTGGGTTCTTTTTTTGTAGTTTAGCCTGTCTACCGTCAGCGAAGTGACGGGAACTGTACTAGTAATAATAATAATGATAATAATGAAACTTTTAGATTTCAAGCTGCAGTAATATATATAGTTTCATAACCACAATGACAATTTTGGGAACTAAAATTTTCTCTTACAGTTCACTGAAGAAAATATTTTGGTAAAATTTCGAGAAATTAATAGAGTTTCATCACCGGTTTTTCATTTTTACTTTTTTTTGTGAGGTACAGTTTGTAAAGACGCCCTCGATTAAATAAATATACCAATTTTACAACTTTTATAATCTAATTTTATTAAATATAAAAAAATATATCGGAAAACTGGATAAAACGTATTGTGATTGAAAGTGAAACACTGGAACTCAGGGTTCATTGCAGTCAGTTTTCCAAAACTCCCTTTCACGCATAAAAATTTTGAAAATGGTATATATTGGCTTTAGTCAGTAACATACAAGCGGTAGCTCGCTATCGCCCTCCAGATTTTTTTTTCATTACTTCATTTTTTTTTTATTGGTTGTAAATTTAAAATTATTATATGAAGCCCTCATAGGAAGAAGTGGCTAAGCTACAAAATTTTAAAAAACGCCATTACCCCCACCCCTCTACTCCATTACCCTCCCACCCCCACTCCCCCATTACCCCCACACACAAAAGTAAAAAGCCATTACCCCCATTACCCCCACCCCTCTCCCCATTACCCTCACCCCCTCTCCCCATTACCCTCACCCCTCTCCCCCTTGTGCTGCTACCCGCCCGGAGTTACAATTTAGAATGAAATTTATGTTGTAAAAATATTTGGATTGATTTACTGAGATTTGTTGAAACAATTTTTATAGTGTTTGAATTAAGTTGAAAACTAAACCGTTTGAAACCTCAGCTGAAACCTAAGCTACAAATTACAAGTAGTTTTGGTTAAAGTTACAGTTGAAATGGATTTATACCGCTAGCAACCTTCTTGCTTCTCAACCATATACATTGTACATCAGAAACACGTTTACCTCCACTTATGTATGACCATACACACACACACACACACACACACACAAGCCAAACAAATACAGCCAACCATTTTTAATCTGCCACAAAACAAACTTTTGACTTTATAAAAGAACGGAAAAAGATGAAGACAAACTTTAAACAAAACAAACCCTTTTCTCTTATTGCAATTTTATTCCAATGTTAAACATACGGATAAAGTTACACTGAAAAATTTTGTTTGATTTAAGGACGATTCCAGTTTCATGGAGGAGTAACTTTTATACAAAAAAATTTTTGTTCCTTTATTTTGTTTCTATTCACATGGTATAGAGTTCAATTCGTTCTTAAAAATTAATTAGGGTTTTTTTCAGAAATGAATGAGGCATTTGCCTTTGTCATTATTATATATATATATATATATATATATATATTCCATGTTTTCGTTATAACAAGTAAATAATTTCATACAAAAGATTGTGAATAGAAAATTTTAAGCTAATGAGACATTAACATTTACTTTAACCCTTTATCGCCGAACTTTTTGCCTAGGGTTGAGTCTAAATGCGTGTATCTGAAACGTTATGTATTCGACGCACAGTGCGGTAAAGGGTTAAGTTCGCAGCCACTTGCATTTAAAATCTAAGTTAATAGACTTGACCCACTGGCTTCGAATGTGAAGCTCAAAATTTTGAAGGCTGTGTTCGTTTGTAAATTTATTGACCGAGTGACTTTCTCGATTTCATAGAAGTGTGTGAAATCTATATTATAATAAGAGAGCTGTCCGTCTGTCCGTCTGTCCGTCACACTTTCAGAAATTGTGAGAAAAAAATTCAGAAATTGTAAAAAAAATTCAGAAATTGTATTACGGGCGGCAATGTGAAGCTCAAGATTTTCATGACTGTGTTCTTTTCTGTAGTTTAGCAATGGGGGAAGGGTGGGGGTAATGGGGGGTGGGGTGAATGGGGAGGGGTGGGGGAATGGGGAGGGGGTTAGCCCCCAAGTTGTATGGATGGGGGTGAGGAGGTTTTGGGAGATACCAGATTCAGAAATGTTGACACAATGTGAAGCTCAAAATTTTCACGGCTGGGTTCTTTTTTTGTAGTTTAGCCTGTCAAACCGTCAGCGAAGCGGCGGGAACTGTACTAGTTTTGCATAATTAAAGAGGAATCGAGTTAATCTGTAGACTCTGGGGACACTATTAAAAATATCTATTCTAAATAAATAACAAAAAAAAAGAAGTAAATAACAACAAATAACAGAAAAATGCACTTAAGGGAATTCACAATAATACAATGATACTTCTTTCTAGTAAGGCTATGATTGAACAGATTTTCATATGTTAAATCGACGAAAAGCCAGTCAGACCATCTTCTTCCTCAGCATAATTAATCCCGTTTTTATATGGGGTCGCTGTTTAAGGTGAGACGCCTCCATCTTGGTCTGTCGTACACCATATCCTCATCCAAATTCTTCTCCCGTAAGTCCGCTCTAACACAATCCTTCCATCTCTTCTTCGGTCTACCTCTTCTTCGCCCACCCGGCAACTCCATCACCATCACTCTACGTCCGACATAATCTTCATCTCGCTTCATCACGTGCCCATACCATCTCATTCTTGCCTCCTGTATCTTCTTTGATGCCTCTGCCACCTTCACAGTTCCTCTAATATACTCATTCCTGATCCTATCTTCTCTTGTCACACCGCACATCCATCGCAACATCCTCATCTCCGCTACATCCATTTTGTTCTCATTTGTCTTCTTCATAGGCAATGCCTCCGTTCCATACAACATTGCTGGTCTCACCACAGTTTTATATACCTTTCCTTTCAACTTCACTGGCACCTTTCTATCACACAAGACGCCCGACATTTCTCTCCAATTCTTCCACCCAGCTTGCACTCTATTATTAATTTCTTTCTCCACATCTTCCTCTTCCTCATCCATTAACGAGCCCAAGTACTTAAATCGGTCTACTCTTTTAATCACTTCTCCATTCATTACCATCTCATCTTCCTGATCCTCATGTAAGCCACACCGTAAGTATTCAGTCTTCCTTCTGCTTATTTTGATCCCTCTATCTTCCAACTCTCTAACTTCTGTTCCATCTCCTCCTTTGTCTCGGTGCACAATGCTATATCGTCTGCGTAAAGCATACTCCATGGCGCTCTCTCTCTCACACCCTCTGTCAGTACTTCCATCATTATGTTAAAGAGAAACGGGCTAAGCGCAGGTCCCTGATGCAACCCAACTCTTACTTCAAAACTGTCCGTCTCTCCCAAACAGCTCCTAACCGTCGCACGTACATCTCTATACATTTCCTGTATCAGTCTGACATATTTTTCCGGTACCATCTTCTGTCTAAGGCTTCTCCACACCTCCTATATTGGCACCCTGTCGTAAGCCTTCTCTAAATCTATAAATACCATATGCACCGGTCTCTGTCCTTCCCTGTACTCTCAATCACCTGGCGTAAGGCAAATACTGCATCCATGGTTCCTCTACCCGGCATGAATCCGAACTGCTCCTCTGCTATGTCCGTCCACGATCCGCTCCCATATCTTCATGGTGTGTGACACGGCTTAACCCCTCTGTAGTTATTACAGTCCTGCACATCCCCCTTCTCCTTATAGATTGGCACCACAACACTGCTACGCCATTCATCGAGAATCACTTCCTGTTCAAACAGCTTCTCCAGCAGATCCCATAGTAAATCAATACCTTCCTCTCCTAATGCCTTCCATGCCTCTGCAGGTATCTTACCTGGTCCAGCTGCTTTACCATTCTTCATCTTCGCCAACTCCCTCACCACTTCACTCTTCTCCACTCTTCCCGTCATCCCTTCATTTGGTTGCCCGTCCTCCCAGAATATCCTGTCATTCTCTTCATTCAGCAACCACTCGAAATATTCCCTCCATCTGGTTTGTATGTCTTCTTCCTTTCATATCACTGTTCCACCCGCTCTTTTGATCTGTTTCACTTTATTGATATCCTTTGTTGCTTTATTTCGTGTTTTGGCCAATCTTTATATTTTCTTTTGTCCCTCTCGCGTTTCCAATTCCTCATACATATCTTGGTATGCCTCGGCCCTTGCTTGTACTACCACTCTTCGCTTGCTTATTCCTCTCTATACACTTCCCTATGGTCATCCAGCTGCGTTTCCTCCCACAGCTTCTTCGCTGCTTTCTTCCTTTGTAGGCTCTCCTGTACATCCTCGCTCCACCACCAGTTTTCCTTATTTTTCCATATCTTTGCCAGATGTTCCTCCCAGTATTTCCTTGCCCCACTTTCTAATTACATTAGCATTACAGTATGTTGCCACCATTGCTGCACATCACTTTCATCCATAATTACCTCATTCAGAACATTCTCCTTAAACCTGCTTTTACAGTCTTCCTCCTTTAGCTTGAACCATTTTATTTTCTTAATTCCTTTCGTACGTGCCTTTGCCACCCCCATTGAGCTTCACATCCATGCAAAGAATACGATGCTGAGTTGACACATGATCCCCTGGTATAACTTTGCAGTTCTTCACTTCCCTCAATTGTGTCCGTCTGTACAACATATAATCAATCAGAGATACCCTCCCACCACTCTTATATGTAATGAGATGCTCTACCCTCTTATTAAAGGTGTTCACAACTGCCATATCGAACGAAACCGCGAAATCTATCATCCTTTCTCCTTCCGCGTTTGTCTCTCCAAATCCTTGACCTCCATGTACTCTCTCAATTACCTTATTATTCCTACCCACACGGCCGTTAAGGTCGCCGCCAACAATCACACGCTCATTTTCTTCTAGAGCCTGCACTTCCCCGACCAGTAATCTCCAAAAGGCATCCTTCTTCTTATCTGTGCAGCCCACAGGCCTGTGGTGCATATGTGTTGGTGATATTCAGTACATACTCCCCATAATTCAGTCTCACACCCATTACTCTATCCCCTCTGCGGTTTACTTCCACCACCTTGTCCTTCATTTCCTTCGACAATATTACTCCAACACCGTTTCTTCCCCGCCCTGATGCTCCACTGTAGAACAGTTTGTATCCTTCTCTAAGCTCTCTTGTTTTATTACCTTTCCAACGAGTTTCCTGCACGCACAATATATCCAGTCTTCTCCTCCTCATCAGTTCCGCAATCTCTCCTCCTCTACCAGTCATGCTTCCCACGTTCAGAGAAGCAATCCTCAATCCTTCCTGAGCTCGCTTCTTTAGCTGCGCCCGCTCTTGATGCGGTATCCTTCGTCTTGTCACATAGTTAGGGCGATGTATCTGTGCGTCGCTTACGGGGTACGCCCTAGCTGTCCTCGTATCATTCTCTTGATTCATCTCATTTGGTTGTGGCGTGGGTTTTTTTACGGCCGGATGCCCTTCCTGACACCAACCCTCCCCCTTTATCCGGACTTGGGACCGGCTGGAGAGTAGGCTGACTATCCTACCCTCCGGGTGGGGTTCGGCTAATCATTAAATGACTATTCAGACCATAAACTTACAAAATACCACAGCCATCAAAACTTTGAGCTTCGCATTCAAAACCAGTGAGACAAAATGTGTGAAGTTACATTAAAATTTAACTGCCTCGTAAGCTTGAGGTAAATGTTGAGGTCTTACTGACTTAAAATTGTCTTTTCAAAATCTTTTATACAATGTTGATGTTTTAAAGCATTTAACCACCTCCGTAACATCTACTGTCATGACGGAGCATACAGCTTTACGTGGAATCCGAACCACAGGTCGTTACATCATCTGGACGCGGGAGGTGGTCACCCATATAACTACTACCCCGACTCAATGTCGCTTAACTTCGCTGATCTACGGAAAGCGGTGTTTCGACATGGGCACAACGTAGACCTCTCTTGTAGGAGATTATTTACATATTATAATGCGAACGTAGGCGTAGGTAGGCTTTGGTCATAGTATATATATATATATATATATATATATATATATATATATATATATATATATATATAATTTTACCAAAGTACATTAAAACAATAGTAGAGACAAGACTTATGCAACAAAACTGTATACACGTCAGATTCTACGAGGGGCCTACACCTATTTGGTCGATGAAACATTCTATTCACACACCAATAAACTAACTTAATTTAATCTAACCTAACGTAACATAACTCCAAGTAACTTGTCGATTAAATTTCACATCGAAAAAATTATGCTAGTCGGCTCATAGCCATCCTCCAAAGCTCAGTGGATAACATCGTTTTCCTATAAGCGAAATGAAGACACTGAGGTCGGGGGTTCGACTCCCGATGGTGTTAGTAATCTAGGAGTTACCCCAAAGGGCCGCATTAATCCGACCTTTTCAGTGATTATTATTATTAGTCCTGCCATGAGCAGTCCTTAAAACTTAGAAGATTAAGACGAACTCTTAAGCTTGGAATATATCTTACACGGAAACTTGTTTTTAAATGACCACTTAGTGTAACTTTGATATCATTAAGAGCCATTCTTGTCCTCAGAATAGGTGAAAAGTCTTTCCAATTTATGCAAATTTGGTTGCTGTATTTTGTTTTTAAAAAATATCTCAACTCGAATATTTAAAAAAAAAAAAAGATGATACGAGGTATTTTACATAAAGTCATAAAGTAGCTTATACGTATTTACATACATAAATATATACTTACATACAGTACAAAATATACGTAATACAGCGCGCAATATTCATACATACAGTTCGTAATATACGTATACATCATTAGTATGCATAACATTCTCGCAGAAACTCAATTTATAATTCTACATAATACTGGCACTGAGTGATGCTCAGTAACCCACTGTCATTATACGTAATGAGTTATTATGAATCCCTGAAAGAATTTTATTCCTGATACTGAAACTTTGGTAAATAATATTTCTTTTCTTTTTTACAGGAATTTACAGTTTAAAAATACATTTTTAGAATGAACTTTAAACTTAATTGTTGCTCTTACGAAAGAAGTACTTTTCATTCGGAGAGATACAGAAACCGGCAAAATTTCATTTAAGTTTTAAAGTACTGAGTTCATTTTGTTTCATGTATTACAGTTATTTAGAGGTATTTCTTTGTTTTCAAAGGAGGGAAATAAAACAGAAACACACACACACACACGTTTGGCTTTCCTACAGAACCGCAACATTTTCACACTTTCTCACATATTAAGTTCTATATCGTGACACTCACTCAATTTTAAAACCCTAATTTAACTCTACCTAACCTAATTTAACCTTACTTAACCTAGCGTAACGTAACCTAGCTTAACCCTAATTATATCCCTTTCTATTATGGTAAAAGATAGCATAAAGATAATTGTTGGGATACACACGTTCATGTCGCGATGGGCCCTCTGTGTATCCTCAAGATCGTCGCGATTCCGTAGGTAAGACACGCGTTCGGCTACCTTACAAAACTGCGATATTGTCACATTTTCATTTGTTGGATGGAGACATTTAACCTTATCTAAATAACGTAATTAACTTAACATAACCTAACCTACGACTAACTCATTATATCCATTTTTTTCATGATATTTATTGACTTTTAATAAAAATATATATGAATCTGTGGCGACACCGCTAATGTCACTAAACACACGTTCGTGTTGAGAAGAGCTCCGTGTTTACCTTAAACATTGCCAAGGTTTCGTAAGGGAGTCAACAAAGAGGAGATTGTACCTTGTAGAGACCAGTCGACCAGGGAAGTACTCCGGTGGGGGTGGGGGATGTTAGGCAGGAGACAGGGAGTGCTAGAACTCCCGTTTCTCCTGTCACTGTCTTCCTTAGCTGATTTTTTTCCGTGTCTCATCTACTTTGTGAGCAGTCCAGCATGCCTTCAAACACACACTTCTCCCTCTATTTTTTCACTATGCATACATGCATCTTACACACTTCGAGACCTTGTTTTTTGTTCTCTCCTTCTTCTGCGGAGGGGCCACTTTTGCGGGCGCTCGGCCTTGGCTCCCTCCTTCCCGCATAAAAAAATACAAACACACCACACACACACACACACACGCAAAGAGGCCCCCAAAATATAGCTTCCCTCACCAGCTATCTGCAAAACAGATAGGATCCAGCTTTGGGACAGGATCTAGGGGTTATAGCTACACCTAGCCTACTATATCCAGAACCTCAATATAAGCAAAAGACTCGTTGCATTCGCGTCGGATTGATATATCAAAGAAAAAGAGGGTAACTATAGTATTTTTAGACAAAAAACAAAACTTAAACCTCAACTGACAAAATTGAGCGTCCAACTTTTCAAGGCACATAACATGTCCGTTTCATGATGGGGCCCATTCTGAGTTCAATCCCATATATATATATATATATATATATAATATATATATTACCAATAACTTTACAATTGAAGAAAACGTTTCGATAAGTCTGAAATAATTGACTTTTGACATAAAGTCAAAAGTTACTCTTTTAATCTGAAGAACTTTATCTTAGTTGGATTAATTCATCTTGTTTAATATCAATTTCGAAACTTTGATTCGGCAAATTCGGGCATCACGGGGGGAGGGGTGGGGGTGAGATGGAAGGAATTAAAAAAAAATATATTTTCTTAAAGAGAAACAAGATACGAGCACGTCGAAACATGTTTAACCAAACCAAAATAGGAAACAGAGAGAGAGAGAGAGAGAGAGAGAGAGTGAGTGAGTTACAAGGACAAGAGGAAGCCTCAAAGACCTTCCGGTCCACTCTGGGAGGTTCCTGTTATTAAACAAGTTTATTTTTCTTTCAACTATCCTAGCAGTAGGGGAGAGAGAGAGGCTTTAATTTATTATATATTTCATCTTACATTCTGCTGTAAGATATACAATATATGTATAAGTGGTGAAATAGACAAAGAAATGCGTATATATTGAGCTCCATATTGAGTTCCATTGTATATTTGAAGTGATGTTGGGAAACCTTCACAAAGACTCTTACATTGAAACGTTTTCGAACAGTGTTGTTTAAGATGTCGTAATGTTTACAAACGCTTTGAGGAAGTGTTTAACAAAATAATGACAATGGAAGGATGTGTGCCTTAGGTAATCAATTTGCGCGTTTTCCTTTTATATATATATATATATATATATATATATATATATATATATGAAAATTATTTCACGAAAGTAACACGTGAAAAATATTTATGATGAATAAAACCACGAAGGAAAGGAAACACAGAATGGTGCTCAAGCGCTTTCGTCTAATGACATCCTCAGGAACACTGAAGTACATAAAGGGTTTCTCCGCGCCCTTAGGATCGCCAGTCCGGAATACATCGATGCCGAATTGGAAAAAATCAACGGTATTGGAAGTGATCTGTGTTATCCATCTGCGTTTATGGAATCTTGTCTCAACAAGGCAAAACGAACTTTCTATCGTGTGAATAATAACACTCATACTTTGTCAAAAAAATATTTTAGTACTTCCATTTTTTCCGGGCTTTTTAGGCATTGCTAATGTACTTAAACTTTTGGATATTAATGTAGTATTTTCATATAACAATATTGTGAAAAATATCATAGTAAAAAATAGCCCTACCAATAATTCAGGTATTATCTATAAAATTGGTTGTAAACAATGTGATTCCTTTTACATAGGTCAGACGGGAAAGGATTTGCACACGTATAAAACAGCATCAATATTCCGTTAGAACAGAACAGTCGTCCAGTGCCCTTTTTGTCCATTTGTCAGAGTTATCACACTGTATTGATTGGAATAATGCTTCAGTTTTATTTCACTTTAGCAACATTGTTAATAGAAATATTCTTGAGTCTGCCATTATCCAACTTACAAATAACTTCAACATAAGCAAAGGTCTTTTTCAACTCGATCCTGTTGTTTTGAATTTCTTCAGAACAGATTTAGATAAGAAGGGTAGAACGCTAAATCTTTGGTAAATTTGTATGCTACTCTAATAACTTGTATTTTTCAATTTATTTTTATATACATCGAACCTAAACAAGAAGGGCAGAGTGCTAAAACCCTGGCAGATTTCCAGTATAAATTTGTATTTTTTTAATTATCTATAACATTGGTTGGAAACAATTCATTTGATCTTGTGCTAAAAATCGTAGTTTTTCCTTACAAATTTGTATGCTCCTCCCACATTCCTTTAATGTTTAATTTTTTTATTTTTTTATCCCTCCGTTTATTGTGTATATATATATATATATATATATATATATATATATAGTTTTTTTTCCTGTAACCTATATATAGGCAGGCTGTAACCCTTTATGTACTTCAGTGTTCCTGAGGATGTCATTAGACGAAAGCGCTTGAGCACCATTCTGTGTTTCCTTTCCTTCGTGGTTTTATTCATCATATATATATATATATATATATATATATACTCCGGGGGAACGTTAGGCAGGAGACAGGATATTGCTGGAACTCCCATTTCTCCTGTCACTGTCCTCCTTAGCTGATCTTTTTCCGTGTATCATTTACCTTGTGAGCAGTTCAGCATGCTTTCGGAAACACACTGCTCCTTCTATTCCTCACTACATAAACATGCATCTTACACACTACACAATCTTTTCAAAATTAAAAAAAATAGAGATGACATCGTTTTTAAGAGCCTCGGATAAATGTCCCTACCTCTGGCTTCCCCGCTACCGGTACTGGGAACGCAGACCCAGGCGGCGGGGTTGGTTCTTCTACCACCCACTTGAGATGTTCTGGACCTCTGTTTGATTCACTTTTCAGAAACTTCTGCAACATTCGTGTCCTTTCTTCAAATTTTCATTCTTTTGAATGCCACCTCCCCTCCTCTAAACCTCACCTTCTTTTCCTCACTGAAACTCGGTGTCTGAAGCGACTGACAGCAACCCCTTTTCCGTACCCTCCCACTTTCTCTAGACTCAATTTCATTTCAAAGGTGGATGTTTCGTATATGTACGCAATGACCAACTTGTTCTCGTACGTATTCCCGAACTCGAATCTTCCGAATTCTCTACCCTCTGGCTTCGGCTTACGTGCCAATCTCAAACTAAATACATTTGTGCTGTTTACCTTTCTCCTAATTCTACTGACTATCCAAATTTCTTTGACTACCTCACTTCCAAAGTGGAATACATTCTATCCCACTCTCCTTTCGCTGAAATCTCCATTTTTGGGAATTTCAATGTTCACCACCGCCTTTAACTTTCCTCCCATTTCACTGATATCCCGAGTGAACTAGCTTACAATTTCTCTATCCTGAATGACCTAGCGCAGATTGTAGAGCACCCAACTCGCATCCATGATCGCCTTGAAGATAGGCCCGACATTGTTCAACATTCTGGATTTGTTTCTCATCCTTCTCCTTACTCTGTTAAGCTTTTTTCTCCGTTGGGCTCCTCCGACCACAATCTTGTATCTATTTCCTGTCCTATCGACCAAGTTCGGCCTTTAGATCCTCCCAAGAGGAGACGCCTTTGGCACTTTGGCGTCACCGATTGAGAGGTCCTAAGGCAGTACTTCTTTGATTTTTCATGGAATAATTACTGCTTCCTTGGTTGAGGCCTGTCCGGGTGCGCTTGGCGAACCACGGAGGTTATTCTCTGGAGCATGGAGGCGTACAGTCTAAATTCTTTTCCTTCTACTAATGCAACAAATCTTGGTTTAGCTTTGCTTGTTCTAATACTATCCACAACAGAGAGGAGGCTTTCAGAAGATACCGTCGCCATCCAACTCATGACTCTCACTCTGTTTATATTTCTGCCTGGAATCGTGCAAAATCTGTTCTTTGACTCGCCAAAAATTCCATCATCAGACAAAAATGTGAAAACGTATCTAATTCTAATTCTTCTCGCTCTTTCTGACACCTAGCCAACAATCTCTCCAACAATTTTACTTCTTATTTCCCTCCTCTTTTTCATTCTGAAGGCTCATTTGCCGTCTCTTCTTCTGATAAAGCTGAACTCTTCGTTCAAACTTTTGCCTCCAACTCAACCCTGGACGATTCCAGTACTGTTTCTCCATCTCGTACCCCCTCTAACTTAATTATGTTTGAAATTAGAATCTCTTCTAAAGGTATTTTTTTCTGCCCTATCTGGGCTCAACTCTAGGAGGGAGTACGGTACTGATGGTGTCCCTCCTGTTGTTCTCGAGACCGGTCTCGTGACCTTTTTTTCTGGTCTCGTTCTCGGTCTCGGCCATGGTGATCTCGACTACATCACTGTGATGCTCCTCAAGTGCAACGAACACTTATCTTGGTTTTAGTAGGCAGTTAACTGCTGAAAAATGTCAGAAACTATGAATTTGTGAATAAATTATGAGTAAATTTTGCAATTGTCACTTGATAACCTCTTTAGAATCTTTATTCCTGAATGTTAAATGCAGAGCTTAGGAATTAGGCATTACACAATTTTTTAAAAATTGCATATGGTCTCGGTCTCGACTACATCACTGATAGAAACATATCTGCATACATTATTTATTAACCTGTCAAGAAATTAATTTTTTATCAGTATAGTAAACTCACAAATAATGGCGGAAATAGTTACATTCTTTTCGCTTTGTATAATACAACCGATCCTTTTTAGAAATAATGTCCCATTTAATGTATGAGGTTTTCTATACTCGATATACAGAGCTTTGAAATGACTTAGGATTATTTTTGTTGCTACTTTACAATAGAACATAATATTTTCATAATTCTTAAACTTTGAACATATAGATTCAAAAGCCTGCTCAAGTACACTGTCGGATATTACAATATTATCTTGAAAAGTCATTGTATGCACCGCACATTCTAAACGGGCGTTTATTCTTTTTTCACCTGTTTCTTTCAATTGAAAACTGTTCAGAATTCATATCGATGTACTGTATAAGGAAATCCTTTAAATCGTGGCGACAGTCATAGCGCATATAAAGATACAGCTCCCCAGATGAACGGTGAAGACGAGGGAGGGTTTGTAACGCTTAAGACCAGCGTCCCAAAACGAATGATACTTCTCGTGGAAAGTGTTTTCTAAATATTCTCTAAGCTCCAAACTGTTCTCACCTTGTTCATCTCAACACCATAAATTTGTCAATTAAAAGTGTGTAGGTATGCTCGAGTAAAGGGTTTGGGGTTGCGGTTTTTCTATATGTCGACTCTTCTTTTTGTCCCGTTCGTGGGTTAATGTGTGACGACACACCCACACTAAGGATGGTAACGTGACCATTTATGCTTTACTATTCGTTCAATTTTCTCCACTAGACCACAACTTTAATTGTTTATACTTTTAATCTTGCCTTCACAAATTAATTTACTTTACACTTACGTTACATAATTTAATGACAAGGTTAAACCTTGACCGAAAATCAAGTAGGCCATAAAAAACGATAGAGCCTCGCGTATCTAGGGTGGAAATGCATATAATTTACTGTTCTTAATTCATCTTAAATAGAGGCCCTATTTCCCACGGGCTCAAATAGAGAAACTGAAAACACTAACTGCTTCCAACGACTCTAGCTGACTCTCTCTTGACTCAATCTCTTAACTGACTCTGGTGATGCGCTGCCCTTCCATCGAGCCGATTTCGCTGTTTCAGTCTCGCTTGGCATGTTAATTTTTTTTTTTCTGAGCCTGAAACCTAAGAAACAGTAATTAATACATGATTTCAATAGTTCTTGCAATTTCCTACTTATTTTATATTATGTAACTAACTTTATTGGCCTATTTTATGATATTAAATCGCTTATATATCATAGATCTAGTATTATTTGAAAAGTAATTTGTCTTTAAGTATATGGTTGGACAAAACGAGGTGGATATCACGTGACTGATTGGCTGACCTCATTTACACGTATGAACAAAACTAAACCTGTTGTTCTGGCTTTCTGATTCAGTCACATACGCTTGTCCAAATTCAGAATAGGCCCATTTCCTACCTTTTACAATCCATTTACTAAACCTAACTTAAATTTATCCATTATGAATTGTTATTTTATATTCATTAGTAAATCCCGATTTTACACTCCCAACACGAGGACGGTGTCAAAATAAGGCATATCATCAACGCGCGCAGTTAATTAATAAAGGTTTCAGGTTGAGGAAGGCGGCTATTTCAGATGATCTATCGAGGATAAACGGTAACGAGTACGCACTATTCCGTTATTATGATTGTTTGTACTGAAGGAATTTAGATTATTTTTCGACATCAATCGTGTTTCAACGCAGGGTTGACTCGTATCGCGGCTCACAGTTAATATGCAAATAATACAGTACGAGGGGGTGTCACTGATCGTTACTCTTTGTTGCACTCGCGGTAGCTGATACTTTATAAATCTCAGCCGATCACTTTTCAACCAACTTAAAGATTTTCGACATCTCATCAACAGTCATATAAATAACATTACGTTTGGCGGAGTCTGTACGTTTATAATTTGTCTCGAGCACATAATTATTGCGCCACTGCTACGTTTAAATACGCTCACTGATTTGGAAATCGGTGTAATCGGTGAGGTGTAACACGACGAAATAGATTTGTTGTACGATTGTTGACTGAGCGTCGAATCCTTTACGTCACTATGGCTATATTCTTTAACACAGTTTAAATTGGATACATACTCCAAGACGTCTTTAGCATTACGAACCCCTGTAATACTCTTGTCAGAATAACCATAAAGCGGTTGAGCATCCTGAAGCGACATTCTTGCGTGATTGAAGGTCTATATAAAAACACCAAAAGAAGCGTGAAAAAACGGACGTTGAGTATTTACTACATAGTCAGATTTTACAGAGTACCACTTTGCAAGTGTTCCAAGCAATATCAGAGAGAGTCATTGTTGATAAAAAGATAAATTCGGGAGTAGAGTATAATCACACGCAGGTAATTATGGTAAAACAAAGAAGCAATACTTCAGCAGCTGAGTATGTGGCCACGATAGCAATGATTGCGGACGACTAACGAGGCTAATCACAGCGAGTGATGATGGCACCGGTTTGTAGTCGGAGCCTATACAGCATGAGCAGACGGGAAATCCAAATTAAGCACAGCTATTCGTGCGCTCATCAATACATTGGGCGGAGTCTATACATTATGTCCAGGCAGGAATGTTTCACACACACACACACACACACATTCATTCATTTATTTATTCAAAGGTTAGTAGAAAATGATACACATCCTAAAACACAAAATAACTTATTTAAAATGAACGAGTTAAAGAAATTAGAAAGTAAATACCAACAAGTAAAAACATTAAATAATAATAATAATAATAAGAATAATTAAATAAACGAGTCAAAACTTAAAATTAATAGTTTATAAAATAAATAAACGTTAATACCTTCAAAAAGGATGTCAATAAATTAAAATATGTACGTCGATTAATCACTCCCCAGGTAATTGATAATCGCTTCCTGTAGGTATTGCGACACACCTTAGTCTCTCTAAGCTCATTCACGCCTCCTAGTTTCTGAGCGCGAAAGTTATGCGTTCCCACGAACAAATGAGAAGGTACGGCATCGTCACTATCTCCTGGATCCTCCAGGCACACCAGGTTTTCAAGTGAGGTGAAGTTTATGACTTGACAGTTTGCTGGGTTTAAAGTGATACCCTTCCCCTTCACGATGTACTTGAAATCTTCCCCAATCCTCACATGTATTCTAAGTTTGTGGCCCGGTTAAAACAAATTTGACTAATACTCACCTGCATTAGGTTACGTTACGTTACATTCAGTTTTCTACTTTTCATGACATCTCCCTCTACCTAAATGCATCCCCCATCCCCCGATTACCTCCTCACTTCCCTCTTCGTTTTTGGGCCCATACTATTGAGGCAAATGCAAGGAAAAATTTTAGTTTTGTTATAAAATAATAACTGCATACAGTATTGCAGTTGTACAGGGTGTCCATAAAGTCACGCATCATAATAAAATACATTTATTTTGTTTAATTATTTATTTGTTTCATTTATTTGTTCGAAATGATTCCCACAATCTCAAAACATGTTTTTAAACAAAAAAGTAGGTTTCTTTGAATGTTCCTCAACATATTTGGCCTGATGGAGACAGTAAATAAATAAACATTGCTTATGTTCCTATGATGCGTGACTTTATGGACATCCTGTAGGATATATATAAATTATATATATATATATATATATATATATATATATATATTTCAACTGCAAAGAACACGCAGTATAATTAACGTAAAGAACGACGCTTGTATAGGAGAACATTCCGCGCAAGATGAGGAGAGAACGAACAAATGAAAAAATGAGGTAACCACCCGGGAATTGAACCCGGGATCTTCCGATTGCCGGTCAGATATGATAACCACTACACCATGGTCCTCACTCGATCAGAAGTCGTAATTCTCCTACATAGGCGCATGGTGTAGTGGTTATTATATCTGACCGGCAATCGGAAGATCCCGGGTTCGATTCCCGGGTGGTTACATTTTTTCATTTGTTCGTTCTCCCTCCTCATCTTGCGCGGAATGTTCTCCTATACAAGCGTCGTTCTTTACGATATATATATATATAATACAACTCAGAATGGTTTCCTGAGATAACTTTTACGGAATACACAGACCAAATGTGCATGGAGCAAGGAACCCTTCTGGGATAATTAAAGCCAATATAGTCCGAATAATTAATGGTAAATGGCAAATACTAAAGTTTTTCTTTTTCTTGATGGAAGCCCAACGTGGGCAACGGGTCACTCGCAAAGAGGCCCCAAAATATAGCTTCCCTCACCAGCTACAGTATCTGCTAAGCAGATATATCACTACTCTGCAAATGTGTAAATTTACTTCAGTTTATAAAATATTTCATCAAAAACTTGAAAGATTGATTTGAAGAGCATAGTCACTTTAAGAACTTCACGTCAAAATATCTTTCGTTGTTGGCAGTCATTCTCTGTGTCACAGTTTTAGTTTGATTTGATTCCCTTCATTCTATCATATATTACTTCCTATATAACACTATTTAGATGGTGATATTCCAAAGCTCGTAAATAGTAAAACCCCAATTTTACAGAAGGGAAAACTCTCTAATGTCTGATGCGTTTACGAGCGTCTAAAACCTAATTGCTACGAGGGGAAACAGGAGTGGTTTACAGTTATTTGTAAAATTATCTGCCAACACGAATTAAAAGAAAATTTAAAGAGTGACTAAAAAATAAATGTGGGGAAGGTTGGCGCTTAAGAAGTTATGGAATATCTATCACCTTCGCTAAACACTCCTCGCTACCTTCTTTACTCTTCTGTCAAGTTCATCCTTTAACAGTTCTAAAAGGGTTAAGATCGGATGACTGAGGTGGCCATTCCACTACTTTTAACACCTGTTGCTGTGCTTGGTGTTTCAAGTAATCTCTGGCTATGTTTTGCAATGCGCTTTGGGTCGTTATCCTGTTGGAAAATGAAATACTTGATCAAAAGACTCCAACGTAGGATATGCTGCAGAGTAAAGAGAATAAAAAAATAAAACAGAACTTAAATTACGGGACAAATCGCTCACAGTATATGCGAAATGATCTGCCTTGTAACAAGGAAATATATTTTGACGAGACATTCTTAAAGTGACTGTGCTCTTTAAATGAACCTCCATTCAAGTTTCTGACTTAACTCTTCATGAAATGATACCTTTATACGAACTGTTTCCTCTGCTATTCATTTCATTTAATATTTTAACTGGCTAAATGTTTCTGCATTCTAGTAATATATATATATATATATATATATATATATATATATATATATATATATATATATATATATATATATCTATATATACCAACTACTACCCAGACCCAATATCGTTTAACCTCGCTGATCGACGGGAAGCGGTGTTACGACACTGGCCACGATGTAGCTAGATATACTCGTATATATTGAGAGGGCCTGATGAAGTAGTGAGTTGGTTCCTTGCGCTCTCCATTTCACATAGCCAGGTGTGTGTATATATATATTTTATGCAGGAAGGAGGGGCCAAGAGCGAATGCCCGCAAAAGCCCCCCCTCCCCGCCATAGAAGAAGAGAACCAAAATCAAGGTCCAGGGTTTTCGAGATGCCTCGACACTGCGTTTGAAAGATTGGAAATCATAGACAGGGAGGAAGATGGATTGAGGAAGATTGTTCCAGAGTTCACCGGTTGAGTAGATGAAATATTGAAAATAACGAATAACACTTGCGTTAGAGTGTTGGACAGAAAAGGAATGAGAAAGTGTTGAAAGTCTGGTACTGCGTACTCTCCTTAAAGGAGGAGGCATGCAGTTAGAGTTCAAAAGAGCAGTGTCCGTTATAATAACGATAGTAAAGAGAGAAAAGCCTTTGATTCCACCCGGTTAAGTACGGCTGTGTGGGTTGAGCCACCCCGTACATAAGCGTACTCCATATAGAGGCGAAGAAGCCCCTTGTACAGAGACAGCAACTGAGTAGGGGTGAGGAAACTGCGGAGGCGGTACAGCACACTTAACCTCTCAGAAGTGTAAGGAAAGAGAGTATGTGATCTTTCCGGGAAAGATCACGAGAAAATGAAACGCCAAGAATGTTAAGAAAAGAGGAAGGATAGGATACACACACACACGAGTGTATATATATATATATATATATATATATATATATTATATATATATATCCATGATAAACTCATAAAACCGACACTAGACGGTGTCAATCGGTAAAAAAAATGGGAAAAGGAGAAGACTAAAGAAAGGCATCTTCCTAAAAGATACCCTAATTCGATTGTAATGGAGGCTTCCAAATGGAATTTCTCTGAAGAGGAAAATCTTCGTCGAAAAGAGGTTTTGATGAAGTGCAAAAGTGAAAGAGACGAGATTTGGAGATGATTTTAATGGCAAAATAAGGAAGACATAATTTTGCCATTTGTATATGTCGCACCATTCTCCGAACCATATATATATATACACACACACACACACACACACACACACACACACACACACACACACCTTGGTTAACTTTGGTTTTGCTTCCGCCCGAATTTTTCGTTCTGACGAAGGTGAAGCTTGTCACTTCACCTTCGGCCTACAGTTTAACGTGGAATCCGAACCATGCCCTACCACCGGCTGTCAGAAATACAAATTCCTCGCCCGGACTCGATCTCACGACCTCCCGATTAGCAGCCCAACCGCTTAACCACTAGGCCAACCACGGTATCCATTTATCTACCAACCAATTTTTATTGTGTGGAAGGATGAACAGCTGGGTTTTGCTGTGCGCCGCTTACCGTCACTGGGTCTCGATCCTGGGGCCCGTGGATTCGTAGTCAGCGATGCTAACGACTACACCACCGAGGCGCATGTATATACTTAAACGCCCGTTGCGCTTTGCACAGCAAAAACCCTCCGAAACACAACCTAAGGGGGACTGAGAGGGTGGGTGTGTTGCTAAAACCTTCTCTTTATGCAACTAAATCCTCCTCCCTTAATGTATATAGCTATGTGGTGCAGATTACTCGAGCCGTTTAGGCGTGTATAAACGAACATAGAACAGACAGGCAGACATCATCATCTTCACACACACACACATATATATATATATATATATATATATATATATATAACCTTGGTTTTGTTTCCGCCAGAATTGGTCATTCTGACAAAGGTGAAGTTTGTCGCCCCACCTTAGAGGCTCAGATCTACATCTTTTTGTGAAATCCGAACTACAACCCACCACGGGTGGTCAGAAATTACAAAATCCTCGCCTGGACGCGACCTCACAACCTCACGATCAGCAGCCCAGCTTTTTAACCACTAGATTACCCAGGGTACCCATTTATCTACCGATCAATTTTTTTTGTATGAAAGGATAAATAACGGTGAGCTGAGCGCCGCCTGCCATCGTTGGGAATCGAGCCTTGGATAAATTTCAACATCATTATTTTCACAGTACTCTAGAGTTTTTTCATGTAGTTTTTATGTAATTCAGGCTTGGGTAACGAGGCGATGCTATCATCATTTGCAGTACAAGACGGCGTATTTTACGCCTGAACTTGTTTATTGTGAAGCATTATTTCCATACTGTTGTAGTGTTGCGCAAATGCAACGTGAATTTAACCCTTAATTCCTAACCATTATCAAAGTTCCGCCGCAATATACCAGTACTCCTGGTCCGGTTTAAGAGTTAAAACACAATTTGGAGTAAGGGAAACCCCAAGGAAATCCGTAATGAAGAAACAAACGACGAAATTTGAAGATACTGAAGATGAAAAGACAATTTGAACAGTCGTTGTTTGGTAGAAAGAAAACTGTACAGTACGCCATCTTGTTCGGTAAATTCGATGATAGCCTTGCATGAACTGCGTGAAAACTATATGAAAAAAACTCTAAATTACTTTAAAAATAATGACGTGTTTTAGAAATTTGTACGTTAAATATTTTGCAACGAATGAATTCAGCAAAATAGAGCGTCCTTTTATGTATACACACCTTGGTTAACCTTGGTTTTGCTTCCGCCCGAATTGTTCATTCTGACGAAGGTCACGCTTGTCACTCCATCTTAGACCTACAGTTTAACGTGGAATCCGAACCACTAAGCTACCCAGGGTATCCATTTATCTACCAACCAATTTCTTTATTGTGTGAAAGGATGAAAAGGTGGTTTTTGTTGCGCGGCGTCTGCCGTAACCGGGTCTCGATCCCGGGCCGATGGATTTGTATTCAGCGCCGCTAACCACTACACCACCGAGGCGCATATATATAATGTGTGTGTGTGTGTGTGTGTGTTTCCCTCTGAAGTAAGATACAATACATTCAGTTTTATCGAATGGATCCGCCTTAAAATATCTTCCTGAAAATACTCAGTCCTGTGTTCGGCTCGCACTCATTTCCTGATCGCAGGAAGACGCCAATTGGGCCTTGAATTTGCTTCGCATCAGATTAAGGCAACGTTTCGCCCCAACGCTTCACTTACTCTTAACGCCTGTCTGCATCGAACCAGTCTTTAACGTTATGGCGCCGGAAAGTCGTATAAATTATTTTACGAAGACAGAGAAAGAATAATATATATATATATATATATATATATATATATATATATATAAAATCAGGATTCGAACACGCGCTCTGGATCGGAGACTAGAACACTGGCCATTAATAATAATCAGTCAGAAGAGTCAGAAATTGACACACTGCTCAGGCCAACAAATGCGGTCCATTACTATAATCCCTATATATTATTATGACCAGCATTGTCGGGATTCGAAATCCCGACCTCAATGTCTTTACTACGTACGCTAACCATTTGGTTACGACAGGATAAAAGTTAACAACATGACGATATTTCACCATCCAAGGAAACAACGAACGCTTTCGCATCCAGATGTGTTTTACGTTGCTAATTCCCCTGCATTCGAGCCAATCGAATTTAATTGAAATCTTGAATCTCTGAGTCAGAGGCCCGGGTTCGAATCCTGGTGGTGCATAAATTTTGTATATCCAAAAATGCGCTGTTATGCGTGTATATATATATATATATATATATATAGTAACACACTTTGTCCTTCGTCAGCGACATCTACAGACAAACATTTATTCACGTTCTCTCCTCTTCACAAGAATTCCTTATTCCTCATTGTCGACCAGAGGCCAGGACCTTGAACACCTCGCGCCTCGGCTTGAGGCTCGCATTTCTCCTCAGTTAAACTGGCGTTATTCAGGATGCCAAACCTAATCAAAAGGGGTTCTCCACGCCCTTGTACCACTCCTTTTCAACATTAATGATTCTAAATTTGCTCGTACGTCATTATTATATATTCATGTCCTTATGGAAGCGTCATTTATGGACCGGACATGTGTCCTTCGATACAATTAATTAACATCTATTCTCGATAATTCAGTCAGCATTTGTAATTGCTCATTTCAGTTCGATCATTGTAATGTCAACGATTGTAAATTTACCATTGATTTTGTTTTGTTTATTAAAGGAACTTATTCTATTAATGTCCCTCATTAATGACATTTTTGTTTTTTAAATCCAAAGATCAGATGCGGACCACAGCAAGCAAACTTTAATTACGTTAACTTAATCTAATTATATATATATATATATATATATATATATATAGAGAGAAGAGAGAGAGAGAGAGGAGAGAGAGAGAGGAGAGAGAGAGAGAGAGAGTCCCATAAGTTCCGTCTCGTAATAACGAGCCAAACTGAGATCAAGAGGCTTATTTAGGCTAGCAACAGTATAGGCTTATTTAGGCTACTGGTAGCTATCACATATCGTACGAGTAGTGAGCATGACTGCGCCGCTTTCAATTTGTACTCAGGACGAACAGAGACCCGTGGTTCGTTTTTTTGTGGGCAGAAGGTGTGAAAGGAGCTGAAATTCACACGCGTTTATGTGCTCAGTATGGGAATAATGCGTTACCACGGCGAAGTGTGTGCGAGTGGATTCAAATGTTCAAGGAAGGTCGGACATGTGTGACGGATGCTCAGCGCTCAGGACGACCGTCAACATCAACCAGTGGTGACAAGCAGGAAGAAGCCAGAGCCATGATTTTCGATGACAAAAGATTAACAATAAAAGAAATTGCATCTTCATTAGACATCAGTCAAGGGTCAGCCTATTCGATAGTTCATGACATTCTTGGCATTCATAAGGTTTGTGCAAGATGGGTGCCCAAACAGTTGACAGAAGAGCACAAGCGTAATCGTATGGACGTATGCTCTCGTCTTTTGGCGCGGTATCATAATGAAGGTGAAAACTTTTTGGAGCGCTTTATCACTGGAGATGAAACCTGAATCCATCACTGTGAACCAGAAAGCAAACGACAGAGCATGCAATGGAAGCATCCAACATCTCCCGTTGCAAGGAAGTTCAAAACGCAGCCGTCAGCAGGTAAAGTTATGCAAACACTGTTTTGGGATACACGAGGCCCTATCCTTGAACATTATCTAGACCAGAGGTTCTGAAACGGGGGATAATTACCCCCAAGGGGGTAATTTGGGTATTTTCGGGGGTAACGGAACAATTCTTAATATGGTAAAAATTTCAACATTAATGTTCGAGTCACGAAAGAGACGATTAAGCCTTTCAGGACCATGGTCAAGTATACTCTATTTCTAAAAATTGTTCATTCGGGACCGTGATCGAGTATACTAAACAATCTGCAAAAAAAATTCCTTTCAAAGAGTTTCAAAGTAATTTCAGTTATTTTCAATAATTAATTTTTCCACTTTACAACTTCGGCATTGCAAGTTTGTGTGGGGTAATGAGATTAGTTGAGATCAGGAAAAGGGGTAACGGGGTCAAAAAGTTTAAGAACCACTGATCTAGACTCTAGAGCGTGGAACTACAGTAACAAATGCATCGTATTCTGACATGCTTCGGAATGAGTTAAAACAAACAATTCGCACAAAACGGAGAGGGAGATTGTCTGAAGGTGTTATTCTGTTACACGACAATGCGTGCTCTCATACCGCTGCACAGACTAGAAAATACCTTCAAGAACTTAAATTTGAAGTTCTCAACCATCCAGACCTGGCACCTTCGGATTTTTACCTGTTTGGACCACTAAACGACGCTTTGAGAGGTCAGCGATTCCAAGGCGATGATGACCTGAAGGAGGTGGTGCATGACTGGCTACGTACACAGCCAAAAACATTCTTTTGTGATGGCATTAGGAAGCTTGTAGATCGCTGGATTAAGTGTATTGAGAAACAGGGAGACTATGTTGAGAAGTGATGTGTTTATAATCTATCAGATGTGAAAATAAAAAGTGCGGAATACTTATTGAATTACCCTCGTAATGTTTTTCTTGGTGCCTGAGATTTTCGACCTTATTTTGGATATTTTCATGCCACTGATTCAGAAAATATCATCCATTTTGTTCTAGCAGCTCTAGTTTTTGAGATATTGCATATGTCATTACCTACTTTATTACCCTTCTGGAACGGTATTATGAGTTGCTCGTAAATCTAAATGCATCTGTATAATTAAATTGTAGCTATGATTTTGCTGATGTTGCTGTTTTGCATGTGTATTGTACATGTACTAACGTGAATTCTTTCCTGTTACATGTGTTGACATGGCTTCATCACGAAGAAAGTGTTTAAATCATCCAGATGTGTTTTGTTTTATCTGCGGAGAGTACACGTTCATTGAACAGAGAAAAACTATTACTGATTTTGTGAAAAAAGCTTTTTGCCTATTTCAAAGTACAATAGGGGAACAAGATAAGCCATGGGCTCTTCATGTTGTGTGTAAAACGTGTACGGAGCATCTGCGGCAATGGACCAACGGAAAGAGGAAGTGCCTGAAATTTGGTATACCAATGGTATGGAGAGAACAGAGAAACCACAGTGATGACTGTTACTTTTGTTTGGTGAATATAAAGGGCATCAATGGACGTAACCGGAGTAAATGGACGTATCCTGACATAGACTCAGCTAGACGGCCTGTTTCACATTCAGATGAGATACCTGTCCCATCATTCAGCCATCTTCCAGAGCTCCCTCAAGAAGAAGATGAATCTGCTACTGACAAAGAAAGCATATGTGGGCAAAATGACAGTGATTTCGAAGGACCGTCATCAGTTGCAGAAGGTTTTAGTCAACACGAATTAAACGACCTCATAAGGGACTTAAGTCTTTCGAAGAAATCGTCTGAATTGTTAGCTTCCAGGCTGGGAGAAAAAAATTTACTGCTGCCGGGAACCAAAATCACGTTATATCGCGACAGAGAAAAGGATTTACTGCCCTTCTTCTCAAAAGAGAACGATTTAGTTTTCTGCAACAATGTGCGCGGATTGCTGATGAAAATGGGCATATCGGAATACACACCAAGTGAATGGCGGTTATTCATAGATAGCTCCAAACGGAGCCTAAAATGTGTTCTACACAACGGCAACAGATACAGATCAATCCCAATTGGTCACTCAGTCGGTATGAGAGAAGAGCACGGGACAGTCGCCCTAGTCCTAGAAAAGATATCATACCGAGACCACCAATGGGTGATCTGTGTGGATCTGAAGATGGTGAATTTTCTCCTGGGCCAGCAGAGCGGGTACACAAAGTACCCGTGCTTTATATGTCTCTGGGACAGTAGAGCTAAAGATGAACACTGGGTGAGAAGACAGTGGCCTCTGAGAGAAAACATGGTGGTTGGAGAAAAAAATATCATCAAAGAAGCTTTGGTTGACAGAGAAAGGATCATATTGCCACCACTGCACATCAAACTAGGTTTGATGAAACAATTTATAAAGGCTTTGAACAGAGATGGGACGTGTTTTGGCTACATATGTAGAAAATTTCCTGCGCTGAGCATGGAAAAGCTGAAGGCAGGTATTTTCGATGGACCGCAAATCCGGGAACTCATGAAAGACCCGCGTTTCCAAGATTCAATGGACAACATTGAGGCACGTGCGTGGTCATCGTTTAGTATGGTTGTGAAGAATTTCCTTGGGAACTATAAGGCCGATAACTACGGTGAACTAGTGGAGAATATGCTCTCTTCTTTTTGTAAACTTGGCTGTAAAATGAGCATCAAACTGCATTACCTCCACAGTCATTTGGATCGTTTCCCAGATAACCTCGGTGATCTAAGCGAGGAACAGGGTGAACGATTTCACCAAGAACTAAGGACAATGGAAGAACGGTACCGCGGACGATGGGATACTCACATGATGGCAGATTACTGCTGGAGCATCCAACGCGAATGTCCTGGCACATCTCATCGCAAGAAATCTCAGAAACGCGGTTTATGTGAGATGTCTCAATGAAAGAACTTTTTTGCCGTTTGTGTGTCAAGCTTGTTTGAATTTAAGAAATATTTTCGTACCTTATGCTTGTTTGATGTTAATACACTATTTTTTGCTGACATTCATCATACTTTTGTATTCAATTGACAACAACAGTGATTGCCAGTCAGCAATTATATAATATTATATACATTATATAGAAATATATATAGATATATATCATATCTTGATAAGCAGAGCTGAAGGAGAAAAACTAATGTCATTTTTAGAATCAGCGACCTCAATATACCCAGAAACAGGTCTAACATCTAAGTCACCAAAAGTTGTGTTCCCCAGTGTAATGCGCCTCGGTGGTGTAGTGGTTATCGTCACTGACTCCAAATCTATCGGCCCAGGGATCGAGACCCGGTGACGGCAAGCAGCGCACAGCAAAACCCAGCTGTTCATCCTTCCACACAATAAAGAAATTGGTTGGTAGATAAATGGATACCCTGGGTAGCTTAGTGGTTAAGACGCTGGGGGGGGGGGGCGTGGTTCGGATTCCACGTTAAACTTTAGGTATAAGGTGGAATGACAAGCTTGACTCGTCAGAATGAACAATTCGAGCGGAAGCAAAACCAAGATAATGAAGATATACTGTATGTATGGCTAATATTAACCTTTTTTACGACGGAATATTTGTTGGG
>JAJOZX010001273.1:365000-422500 GCA_023014485.1 Bathynomus jamesi | reverse complement strand
AACCCTGGTGGGGGCAGATTATATATATATATATATATAGAGAGAGAGAGAGAGAAAAAAAAAAATGGATTGAACAATGGAACGGAGAATGAAGAACAGAACACGATTTAAAAGGCTCGTCCCTTCCATTAAAATGTGGATAATGGACTGAATAGTCGTTGATAATGGAAGCATTACTTCGTACACAAATTGTTTGTTCCATGAATAAAAAAGGGGGAAAAAGGGGTTAATATTGAAAACGTGCCATCGGATGTTTTTACATAAAAATAAATTTTTTTAATGTATTTTGTGGTGCTTTGTTCAAATATGACCTTTGTTTCAATCGCAAATGATTCTAGGTTAGGTTAGGTTTCCTCATATAATTTTCAGTGTTCTTTTCTAATATCAATGTATTTTTTTGTCGGAAGTGTTCTCGCTGAAAATTATATGAGGGAACCTAACCTAGCCTAAATTTATTGGCGATTGAAACGAAGGCCATATTTGAAAAATATACTGATATTAGAAAAGAACACTGAAAATTATATGAGGAAACCTAACCTAACCTAACCTAAAATTATTTGCGATTGAAACAAAGGTCATATTTGAAAAAAGCACGACAAAATACATCAGAAAAATTTATTTTTATGAAAAAAAAATCCGCCTGCGTATAACCCTAACTTAATTCTAACTTAACCTAACCCAGCGTAACCTAATCAAACCCAACTGGTCGTAAACTAACCTTTGTTAAACTGGGCCTAATCTAATCTAGCGTAACCTAAATGGGTCTAACCTATCCTTCGCGCAGGAAGATATTTATAAACAATATTGTGGTAGTTGGTTGTTTAGCTATGGCTGGTTAGTTAGTTACGAACAAGAAATAGTGTACATTTTTCGGAAGCAAATTTAAAGGCAATTTGTGTTTGGGAAATTGTCAGTTAATAAATTAATTTATTTTGTCAGTTAATAATGAATATAAAATAGGATTGAATATATTGTTTTGTTTATATTTAATTTCATTGAGAATTTAACGTAATCTTCAGGATCTTCAGTTATATTCGGGTGAATCGAAACTAGTTAACAAAAAGTTAAAGCTAGCTAGTAAACGTTTCCGAAAACTTTTAAGTTTTTCCAGTGGCATCTTCGGTTGAGTGCCGTGTCGTAAATGTTACGCTCAAATGTATATCGTGTAACGTCTATTGGTAAAAGCTAATTTAAATCATTAAAAAAAACCTTAGCTTCTCTTCCGCTTGAATTGTTCATTCTGACGGAGGTCAAGCTTGTTGCCTCGCTTTAGACCTACAGTTTAATGTAGAGTGCGAACAACGACCCACCAAGGAATTTAGTCCTCGCCCAGACTCGATTTCGCGACTTCCCGATCACTCGCCCCATCGTCTTAACAACAAGGCTATCAAGGTTAAATTACCGTCATTAAATATAATTAAAATGTTATAATAGGTAAATTACTAAAATTTTAATGGAAAGGGGGGAACCAGAGTTAGGTCTGGTGCTTTGGGACTAAAGGCAACCATGAATATGGTTTTCAGTGTACCACTTTAGTCTATAAGTCCCATCATCAACAAAAAACAAGTATCTTAACTTCGTTGACTTAAGGTTTAAAGTTTGGGTTTTACGGTTCCGCCCCCTTTGGTCAATGCTTAATTTTCTTTATTTATTTTGATTGTTTGAATTGCTAATAAAGTTAACTTGTTTATTTATTCGATCGCGCGCGCGCGCTTTTATCGAAGTAAACTTTGATGAAACATAATATGAACTTAATATTTTGGACATAATTGGCGTTACAAACTTAACGACAAAATAAAATTCCATCTTACTTAACATTTTACTAAATTTTGTTGAAAGAATATTAAACTATATATATATATATATATATATATATATATATATATATATATATATATATATCAGCCATTTAATTGCGGCTTTCCGCATTGAATCTGCATGGTCTTCACAATTTGCATAAGAGCCTAAAAGCAAGGCCTGTTTTCACAAGATACGACCATGAAAGAATTCCACTTGGTATGAAATACATTTTTCATTACTTTTGAGACTGAAATGTAAGTTGAACATGAAACGTTTGTTGATATATGAACAGTGAAGTCTCAACATTTTTGTTTTACTTAAGAGTATAGAATTACATAAACTCTCTCTCTCTCTCTCTCTCTCATATATAGGTATGTTAAGGAAGTAAATTTAATGTTATATAAAAATAACTAATTGTCTTTTTCTTTTATTTCAGGTTTAATTTTGTTTGTGTTTTAGTTTTTATAAATACCTTTATCGGTCTTCATAAAAAATATTTTGTAGGAATAAATAACAAGTAATATTCAATAATAATTATAATTAATTGTAAAGTAAAGCAAAAACCAGAGTTATTTCATATGGAACTAACAAACCTGATGCGAGAACTCTCCTCGCATACTATGTGAAAAAGACGGGACTGTACTATTACACAATGTCTTCTGCCAACTGTGATGAAATATGAAGTACTCGCAACGGTAAAAATAAGTTTAGTTCTATAAATTTGTTAACTGTACATATATATATTTACGTACGTGTATAGGCGTATGATTACTGTGTATAATTGCTTATAGATGACATTTTTTTGGTGACTTCCATTAGAGCAGTTTTACTTAAATACAATTCAACGTTTCGATAGAAAACTGTGCGCTAATTTCATCACTAAGTTTTGGTGTTGATGTAAAGTTGACAAGTTAAAAAAAAACTGAGAAAAACTATATTGGTTCGAAGTTGTGAAATCTTGGTTGAAGCTAAATAATTTCTAACTGTATATATCTATAACTGAGTGTAGTTATGTTTTCTTAAAAATCTCACAATAAATCAAAACAATGCTGCTGTCGAGCGAAGTGAGAACACTGTGTATAATGTATAATAGAATGAAAATTTCCGCTAAATTCTTTAGCAAAACCAAAGACTAGAATGTTTATGGACTGCTGGTGAAAACTTCTCCTATCTTCTCTCAAGAAAACTCAATTTTTTTCTGCTCTGAAAGTGTCTCAATCTTCAACGTAAAAACTGTATCCCCAAAAAAAGTTTTTGGCTGTTTCTTCTCTGCAGAAAAGTAGCCGAAATCTGTTAAACATGCGACGTGGGACAGACAACTGGAGTCATGTTTCGGCTACTCTAGTACCTGATTCGCCCTCGAAAGTACCCTCAATGGGTTACGTTCCAAAAGGTAAGCCGCTTTTGTTTTTGGAAATGCCTCATATCCTTCATCCATATAGTTACTATCTTCAGTTATTTCAAGGACTTAACTCAGACGTTTCAGGTTGGCACTTGATACTCAATCAAATTAGAATAAAATTAAAATTGAAATGGTTTAGAATTTCGTAAAAAAAAAAAAAAAAAAAAACTTTACTATTTGAACTAGTTGATTATGACATAGATTTGTTACCTGAAACGTTGGCTTTTATTTTCTTACCTGTTTGTGACGTTTGCCGAAGTTAATACGCAGTTCAACCGGTTTCTTCTCACTCAAGAACATTCCCATCTTCTGTCAAGAGTGAGAAAAACGCGAGTGAAAATCCCAAGGAGGCAATTCTCAAATCGATCAATTTCCATTCCCACTTTGTTAAATTTTTTGTACAAAATACTCTTCGAACCCGCATTTGGGTCACGGACCCTTTTTTCACACTTTCCCAAATTAGGAAACTCCTTTCCCACATTTGGAATTCTCATTGCTCGAGCATTCTTCCTCCAGCGGATGGGAATAGGAATGAAAATGAGTGCGAAGTCATCGTTTTACCCGCAATGGGTGTTTATTTCTGCGAGATGCTCCCAACAAACATCTCGCTAACATTGCCTTTTCCTCTAACAATGAAATTTTTTTACTAGTAAAATAACCATTAATGGTTGTAAGCATTAAAAGACTATTTTAATTCTGAATTAAGAATGGAGCATGGCTTTTTAGTAGCGAAACACATACAGTAAGTCGGATTATGAGAGAGCGTTTAGAGCGCTTACAGTTAATACACTTTTAAAGTTATTTTACATTCGATATTGGGCATATACACTTATACAATTATCTTCATTTCTCGTATAAAGCTTTAATTGTACGATGTCAGTAATCATATACATCAATTATTAGTTATTAATTTCATTCAAAATTGTTTGCTCCATCATTTGTAAAGATTTGACAATCATCATAACTATATATGTACAGATTTGGAAAGAAATTTGCCGAAAAACAATAAGATTTTATTGACAGTGAAAAAATAATAGTTTTAAGGATATATATATATATATATATATATATATATTATATATAATATATTATATATATATATATATATATATATATATATAGTATGCTATTAGCAAATTTTTTTTAGTCAAACTATACGTCTAAATTCATAAAATTTCACAGTTTCATATATAATTTACGACACACATTTATCGAAATATTTGTAGCTTATTAAACGTTCAAGAAAGAACGTTGCGTAGGCGTTGTGTGAACGCTTTATAGGCGCTATATAAACGTCTTTAATAAACGATGAGGTCGACATCTTTCAGGTTTAAAAATGTTTCATTACATATGGACCTCGATTTTATGGAACTCGTTCACTTCCTCGGTCCTGAATCACCAGAAAATGCGATATTCTTTATACTCTTTACTGAATGATTGAATAGGACAGCGACTGACTGACTAAAGAACTTGTTGATTGAATGGTTAATTGACTGAATGAGTGAATTAATAACTCATTGACTGAATAAATGAGCCTGAAAGTCTTATTGACTGAATGACTGAGTAACTGAAGGATTGAGTGTCGCAGTGACTGACTGAATAAATAACTCATTGATTGGAGCAATGTCTGAAAGTTTTATTGATCAAATTAATGATTTATTGACTGAATGAAGAGATAATTCATTTACTGATTGAATGAACAACTCATTGACTTACTGAAATCAGTGACGTAGTAAATAAATGAATTAAATGATCGAATGAGTAAATTATTGAGTGATTGAATGAGTAAATGATTCAATAACTCTAATTGAAAGCATGACTCGTTGACTGACTGAGTAACTGAGTGACAGACTCATTGACTCTGTCTAATGACGGGATGATTGATTGATTAAAATAATGAATAATTCATTGACTGCTTGGCTAAATGACACACGTAACTAACTGAATGAGCCACTGACTGAAAAACCAACTCCTTCAATCCATTACTCACTAGTTGATCGCCATTGGGTTTGGACTGTTTTTCTTTATTTTTAAATGTTTATTTATATCTGAGCTTTATTTCATTGCAACTTTAGTTAAATCAACTTTCGTAGGACATAAGTACAAATTTAAGGCCTACGTCATTCACAGGAAAGTATACCTTTTTGATACCGACTGGTCATGCGTTAAAAGTGATATATGAAACATTATAACACGCAGAGCAAATTAGATGAAAAATTATATTCGCTTTTTATATCGAAATACAGTTTTACGAAGATATTGTCATACGTGATTAAAAAACTGATACAGTAGTGGTTCGGTGTCCGGTAAATTCATCGCGGTAAATTCATCGCGGTAAATTCATCGCGAGTAAATACATCGCCTGGTAAATACATCGCTTGGTAAATACATCGCCTGGTAAATACATCGCCTGGTAAATACATCGCCTGGTAAATACATCGCCTGGTAATGTATAGTTTGTTTCGTTGAATTTGGTTTCTGTACTTGTGATATTCAAATGTTTTAGATTAATGTTTCTTCCTTCCTCCAATTTAAAATAGTGTTATCTTTTTACTTTTAATTTTTTTACATTGCTAATGAAATAAATTACATTTATTATTTTATTGGTGATTCTATTTTTAAAAGTAACTTGATTTCTTTTTCCATGTACAGTATATATTGAATAAATTTGATATTAATAATTTTTTGGGTGCTCTTCCAATATGTGCTCTACCGCGAAACTGTGATCTACCATATTCCAATACGTGCTCTACCGTGAAACTAGCCTTATAAGGCTAACTAACGAAAATATCATGACTTAACCTAACCAATCGTTAGGTCAACTATACGCCCTTGACGATTGGTTAGGTTAAGTCGTGATATTTTCGTTAGTTAGCCTTATAAGGCTAACTAACGTACCTGCTGCTAATCCGAATAATCTAAGGTAGATCACGTATTGGAATGTAAATTTTAAGGTAGAGCACATATTGGAAGAGCACCATTTTTTGTCTTTGAATTTCTTTTTCATTGTTAATGAAATTAATTGCACTTATTGTCGATTTCTTATTATATTTTGTTAAATTGTGTGTAAAATTACATTTATTATTTTATTGGTGATTCTATTTTTAAAAGTAACTTTGATTTCTTTTTCTATGTACAGTATATATTGAGTAAATTTGATATTAATAATTTTTTGTCTTTGAATTTCCTTTTCATTGTTAATGAAATTAATTGCACTTATTGTCGATTGTTAGTTTTTAATTTAAATTAACCTAACTAAGCCTAATTAAAGCAACCCATTCCCCTCCAGCATTAATCTAAAACATTTGAATATCACAAGTACAGAAACCAAATTCAACGAAACAAACTATCATTCATCGTAAATTAAACAAAATATGTGAATGTTTATATATTTATTACTATCACCTTTAAATAATGTATGGCAATGTGTTTACCAGGCGATGTATTTACCGCGATGTAATTACTCGCGATGAATTTACCG
The DNA here is from genome assembly GCA_023014485.1 of Bathynomus jamesi. NCBI lineage: Eukaryota > Metazoa > Arthropoda > Malacostraca > Isopoda > Cirolanidae > Bathynomus > Bathynomus jamesi. The sequence goes on along the minus strand of JAJOZX010001273.1, from coordinate 415,817 downwards.
CGAATCAGTGGTTCGATATACCGACTTAATTGGGTGGTCGGTGGATCGGAAAAGACGGTTTAACGGGTCTTCAGGTCACATGGCTAACATACGTTAAGAATAACATTGGTAAAACTATTGCAAACATAGGTTTATGCACTATCGATATATTCATTGATTAATTATTTTTATATTACAGTTATTTTCTTTAAGATATAAATGCAGTTTATTACATAGTGAAGATGATAATATCAAGTTAGATTTTGTAGATTCATCTGTAGAAAATGAAGGTGGTAGATCAGATAGTTCCAGGGGTGGTGCGTTAAGCGGTAAAGTTTTGACAGTAGTTAAGATTTAATGTTTCAGATAGAAAAGTTGGTGAAGCGGAAAGTCGGTGTATCGGGCAGTCGATAAAGCGGATTTTAATATACCGGGTGTCCGAGAATTATCTGTACAATTTTTGGCTGTTATTAAAAGTCAACAATGAAGTGTAGAAATTCCAGTGTTGTCCCATTTTACAGAGAAACTCATTAAGTTTTTTCTGATAACAAGTTTTGACAAGTTTTTTCTTTTTTGTACGCGGGTGACAGACATTGATGATTTAAAAGAAAGAATCACAGCTGCTATTGAGCGAATTGATGTGGATATGCTGCAGCGTACATGGCAACATTTGGAGTATCGATTGGATGTTTTGCGAATCACTAATGGTGCACATATCGAATGTTTGTAACAACGTTACTTTAATAAAAGAAACTTTTGAAAATACAGATTCTAAATAATCTTGTTTAAGAATTTTACGTGTGTTATCAAGAATTTTTATTAAAAGATGAAATTGTACAGATAATGTTCGGACACACTGGAATTTCTAAAAAACTTGTCAAAACTTGGTATCAGAAAAAACTTAATGAGATTCTCTGTAAAATGGGACAACACTGGAATTTCTACACTTCATGGTTGACTTTTAATAACAGCCAAAACTTGTACATATAATTCTCGGACACCCTGTATATACTGTATATATAGTGGCGCTCATAAGTATTCGTACAAAGAATTTTTTCAGTTATATTCGTTCATATCTTTTGTACTATGCATAATATAATTATGAAACATTTACAATTCGTTTGGAAAAATTTAACAAATAAAAACATTAGTTTAACTCCGACATATAATGTAAAACATCAAAGAATTTGAGGAAAATAAAAAAAAGAAGTTAAAATGCAAAAGTTTTGTACATTTACTTACAAAATTATTTAATACTTTGTGTGTCAACCTTTTGCTTGAATGATTTTAATGATTCGTTTTGGGTATTTTTCTACAAGGTTTCGACATCTCTCAGTAGAAATTTTAGCCCATTCTTTTAAAGAAAATTGTTGCAATTCATTCAAATTCGAAAGGTTTCTCTTGCGGACACTTTTTTAAAATTAAATCATAAATTCTCGATTAAATTGAAACTTGGGATTTGACTGGGCCAGTTGAGAAGCTTGAAATTCTTTTGTTGAAACCATTTCATGGTGCTCTTACTTATACGAGTATGTGTTCGGTTTTAAACCTGAAGTATTTCGCCTCATTTGGGGGATTTTTATGGTACTCATTTATATTCCAAAGAAAGGACGAATGAACAACTAGATGAGCTACGCGCCTCCTGCCCGCAATGGGAATCAAACCCTGACCCATGGATTCGTTGTCAACAATGTTAACAATTACACCACCAAAGTGTGTATATATATATATATATATATATATATTGACTCGCACATTTTTAAGTTCTTAAATAGTGTAAAAGTTAATTTTAAAATAACTAAAACAAATTAAAAATTTCTTCTCATTATTATTATTATTATTATTATTATTGTTGTTGTTTTGGTGGACATATTCAATTTTTATTTTTCCCATTGTGTTTGTGAGATTACTCTGTTGCGAAACGTTTCTAGATGCATTTCAAAAGGAGATAACGCATTGCGTGGATGCTCTTCACTCGCGTTACGACTTAAAAGCCCTGAAAGCATATCAAAAGCCCGCGTTAATAATTTCATTAAAAGCGCTCTGATTTGTAGTAGAAAAAAGGTTTCCCGTTTGTGTGTTTAAGAATAGGGTTTATGTGGTTTTTTTAGGAATAGGGTTTCTGTGCGTGTGGTTTTTGTGAAATGTGTGTGTGTGTGTGTGTGTGTGTGTGTGTGTGTGTGTGTGTGTGTGTGTTTTGAATAGGGTTTGTGTGTATAAATGTGTGTATGTATTTTCTGAGGATTGTTGTCCGTGAATTTGTTTATGTATTTTTTTAATAATTTTTGCTTACATATTAATATTGAATGAAGATGGCCATAAACTGGCACACCGCTCAGGCCGATAAGCAAGGAAGCATGCACTTAGAGAGTTCAGAAAAACAGTGTTCGTTATCATAGCGATAGTAAAGAGAGAGTGTGGCAATATTGCGGCAATATTGCGGCGAAGAGAGAGGAACTGAAGGCAGCCAGTAAAATGCGGAGAATTGATGAGACGAAAGGCCTTTGATTCCACCCTGCCGAGTAGAGCTGCGTGGGTTGAGCCACCCAACACGTGCAAAGCGTACTCCATATAGGGGCAGACAAGACCCTTACACAGAGACAGCAACTGAGTGGGGGTGAAGAAACTGTGGAGCCGGTATAGCACATCCAAACTCTTACAAGCTATTTTAGAAAGAGAGTACAGTATATGTGATCTTTCCAGGAAAGATCACGAGAAAAGGAAACGCCAAGAATGTTAAGAGAAGATGAAAGATTGAGTTGTGTATTGTTGAAGATAAGGGGAAATTCGTGTCGGAGATTGTGACGAGTAGACAGATGGAAGAACTGAGTTTTTGAGTCATTGAAAGCCACAAGTTTTTCTCTGCTCCAATAAGAGATAGTTGAAAGATTAGAGGTCAGGTGCATCATAGCCGTCCCACGCGAAGCATTGAGTGACTGTTGAGAGGGACGCTTTGTAAAGCAGGTGGAGAAGTGAAGAGTGGAATCATCGGCATAGAAGTGGATAAGGCAGGAAGTGCAACTTAATAGATCATTCATAACTAAAACGAAAAGAGTAGGTGACAGGACAGAGCCCCGAGGAACACCACTCTTAATAGCTTTAGGAGAAGAACTGTGGTCATCTACAACCGCAGCGAGAGATCGGTCAGAAAGGAACTCAGAAATAAAGGCACAGATAGAAGGATAGAAACCGAAGGAGGGAAGTTTGGAAATTAAAGATTTGTGCCCGACTCTATCAAAAGCTTTTTATATATTGCTATAGCAATGGCAAAGGTTTCACCGGAATCCAGAAAGGAGGATGACCAAATGTCAGAGAGATGTGCAAGAAGATCGCCAGAAGAGCGTCACTTGCGGAACCCATACTGACGATCTGAAAGAAGAGTGTAAGAAGAGAGGTGTTCAAGAATCTTCCTATTAAGGATGGATTCAAAAACGTCAGGAAGGCAAGAAATCAAAGCAGTTGGACAATAGTTGGAGGGTTGAGAGTGGACATCCTTCTTTGGGACAGACTGAATGAAAGCGAACTTCCAGCAGGAAGGATAAGTACCAGATGAAAGACAAAGACTTTGCCTAGGTAGGGTATAAATAAGCACAGAAACACACTTCATGAGAACAACAGGAGGAAGACCATCAGGACCGTATGCCTTCCTAGAATTGAGCCCAGATAGGGCAGAAAAAAACATCTTTGGAAGAGATTCTAATTTCAGACAGAATTAATGTAATGAAGTTAGAGAAAACCCGCATCACCCACTGAGTTACAGTCGCTCCTTTTTTGCGTATTAGGGAGTAATGTTTGTGTATGCACCTAATTTGCGTGTTAACTACTGTGTGTATTACCTGAATATTTTGTGTTCAGACTCGTGTACGTATATTACCGAATAGTGTTTAATGTCCTACTTGTGATGTTAAAAATGTACATGTACATGTGTGTTTTATTTGCAGTATTTGTTTGGATACATGTACGTTTAATTTGAATATACTATGTGTGTGTCTATATATATATATATATATATATATATGTGTGTGTGTGGTGTGTGTGTGTGTGTATGTGTATGTGTGTTTTCTTCCTGCTATAATATTGCTTGTGTGTACATGGTTACTTTACGAAAGCACAACAATCATCAATACGTACACCGAGCTCATAACAACACCAATGTGCGTGTAGCGACATTAGCGATGTCGCCATAGTTTCAGACTTATCTTTCATTGAAAATCATTAAATATCCTGAAAAAAAATATATCTAATGATTACGCTTGTTTTAGTTAGATTATTTATATTAAATTGAATTGGTTTAGTTAGGTAGCCGACTGTGTGTTTGTGTGTGTGTGTGTGTGCTCACACACACACACACACACACACACACGCATTGAAAACTTTCCTATTTATATTTAACAGAAATTAACATAAAATATGATATGCATTTAAAAATTGCTTAATGAAACTTTGTGTGAAAAACGAGTATTTTTTTTTATGTATTTTTGAGATAGATGTATCCATTACAATTTTTAGCTTTACAACTGTGGTAATATTAATAATATTCTAGAAATTCTATAATATGTAATTAAATTAATATAACTTCAATATTTTTCATTTATATAGATATAATCTTGTATTTTGATTTAAGAAAAAATTGTATTAATTAATGAGTTTAAACAAATTTCAAGAGGTTTTTTGTTTTGTTTTGTATTAAATGTTTTATTCCAGATGCAAATTCGCGACATTATAATTTAATAAAATTACTTAGATTCTAACTGAATTATATATATATATGGGATGAATTTCACAATAAAACACGTGAAATGAATGAATGCTGCAAACCCACAAGGAAAAAGAAAAACGATTCCAAGGCCTTTCGTGTATTCAAAGCTACACCTCGTCAGGGAATGAAGATAAAAGGCGAGATGCCCATAAATATATATAACGTACAGGAAAAACAAAACAATTAGCACATACTTAACAAGGGTTAATGAGAGGCAAAAGAAATTTTAACATGATATCGTCAATTTTATACGTCCCCGAACTGTTATTGAAATTGTTTTTAAAATGAATAAATGCATATTCTAGAATATTTCTTTCTATTATATCTCTGTTTTTAACAAGCGCTTTAGAACTATCCCACTTGATGCTATGGTTACATCTATACATATGGTTAAATAAAGCATTGGAAGTATTAGCTGTTCTACACGCATATTTATGCTGTTTTACCCTAATATCTAACGTTTTACCGGTTTGGCCTATATATACTGAGTTACATTGTGTACATCCAATCGAATACACACAACCAACAACATTATCAGGGCTATTCTTTATTAGGCGTGATTTAACAGTATTATTATACTTAAAGATTACATTAATGCCAATTGCTTTAAGTACAGTTGGAAGGTATTGAAAATTAACATGGTAAGGTAGGCTAAGGATATTTTTACGCTGAAATTCCTTTACAATTACATTATTATAATACCTATTCTTGGCTTTCTTAAGACAGTTATCTAAAAATGAAATAGGATAACATAATTTAGTACCAATATTCATGATATTGCATAACTCAGAATCTAAAAATTCAGGACTGACAACTCTCAATGCTCGAAGAAACATAGCAGAGAAAATAGAGGATTTAATCGAAGGATGATGGTCAGAATGAAAATGCACATAAGAGTTATTATAAGTAGGCTTACGGTAGACTTCATATTTGAACTGATTAGAGCATCTCCAAATTTTTAGATCAAGAAAAGATAGGCTTCCATCATTTTCTTTTTCAACTGTAAACTTAATAGATGGGACTAAATTGTTGAGCCTACCAAGAAATAAGCACATCCAAATTATTAGGCCAAAGGCATAAAATATCATCTATATGCCTTTGACCTAATAATTTGGATGTGGACTTATTTCTTGGTAGGCTCAACAATTTAGTCCCATCTATTAAGTTTACAGTTGAAAAAGAAAATGATGGAAGCCTATCTTTTCTTGATCTAAAAATTTGGAGATGCTCTAATCAGTTCAAATATGAAGTCTACCGTAAGCCTACTTATAATAACTCTTATGTGCATTTTTATTCTGACCATCATCCTTCGATTAAATCCTCTATTTTCTCTGCTATGTTTCTTCGAGCATTGAGAGTTGTCAGTCCTGAATTTTTAGATTCTGAGTTATGCAATATCATGAATATTGGTACTAAATTATGTTATCCTATTTCATTTTTAGATAACTGTCTTAAGAAAGCCAAGAATAGGTATTATAATAATGTAATTGTAAAGGAATTTCAGCGTAAAAATATCCTTAGCCTACCTTACCATGTTAATTTTCAATACCTTCCAACTGTACTTAAAGCAATTGTCATTAATGTAATCTTTAAGTATAATAATACTGTTAAATCACGCCTAATAAAGAATAGCCCTGATAATGTTGTTGGTTGTGTGTATTCGATTGGATGTACACAATGTAACTCAGTATATATAGGCCAAACCGGTAAAACGTTAGATATTAGGGTAAAACAGCATAAATATGCGTGTAGAACAGCTAATACTTCCAATGCTTTATTTAACCATATGTATAGATGTAACCATAGCATCAAGTGGGATAGTTCTAAAGCGCTTGTTAAAAACAGAGATATAATAGAAAGAAATATTCTAGAATATGCATTTATTCATTTTAAAAACAATTTCAATAACAGTCGGGGACGTATAAAATTGACGATATCATGTTAAAATTTCTTTTGCCTCTCATTAACCCTTGTTAAGTATGTGCTAATTGTTTTGTTTTTCCTGTACGTTATATATATTTATGGGCATCTCGCCTTTTATCTTCATTCCCTGACGAGGTGTAGCTTTGAATACACGAAAGACCTTGGAATCGTTTTTCTTTTTCCTTGTGGGTTTGCAGCATATATATATATATATATATATATATATTATATATATATATACTTTCGTAACCTTTCGTTTGCTTCCGCCCGAAATGTTCATTCTGATGAAGGTCAAGCTTGTCACTCCACCTTAGACCTACAGTTTAACGTGGAATCCGAACCATGCCCCACCAGCAGCCCAGCGTCTTAACCAATAGGCTACCCAGGGTACACATTTATCTACCAACCAATTTATTGTGGAGAAGGATGAACAGCTGGGCTTTGCTGCGCGCCGCGTGCCGTCACCGGGTCTCGTTCCCGGGGCCGATGGATTCGTAGTCAGCGACGCTAACCACTACACCACCGAGGCGCATGCGTCAGTCTTTCTTCACACGAAGGTCAAGCTGGTGGCCCCGCCTCTAGTCCTGGCTTGGTAGAGTAGTGAGTTGCTCTCTTGCGCTCCACCGCACATAGCCAGGTACACACGGCTCATCTGGTACCGTCCTGAGCCAGACATCGTCTTCTCTTGAAGGCTTCAACTTTGACCCCTGTAACATTTCTGACGTCCTTAGGAAGCTGGTTGAAAAGACTTGGCCCCCTGACAACCAAGCTATTTTCCTTCAGTGTTGAGGAGGTCCCTTGTCTGACCTTTAATTTGGGAACACTACACATTCTGCCTTTCCTATTTTCCAGTGTTGTTTGAATGGTAGTTGGGTTTAGTTTGAGGTTTGGTACCAGTTTTTCGATCATTTTCCCTATGTAGATTATGATATACCTCTCTCTTTTTCTTTCCACGGAGTACAGATTTAGTTTACGTAGTCTTTCCCAGTAGTTGAGTTCTTTGCAGCCATCAGTCTTGGCTGTGAAATGAAATGTGTCTGCGTTTCTTCTAGTTTATTAATTTCTTCCTTTTTATATGTGGGCGTCAAAACTGAGCAGTATTCAAGTTTTGGTATGATCAGTGTTCTCAGCAGGGGAATCATTAATGTCTTGTCCCCCCTTTTGAACGTTCTTAGTACCTGTCCCGCGACTCTTTTTGCTTTGTTTATTGCATCTGATTTTGTGTCTCGAATTTGGCATCATTGGTCATTATTACCCCCAAGTCGACCGCTTTCGTGCTTCTCTGGATTTCCTGTCTATCTGGAAATTTCTCGGTGTTAAATGTCATATTGTTGTCTTCTGACCATGTGTATACAGGGTGTACATAAAGTCAGGATCTATTTTTGTGAAGCACTTGGAAATTATATGGAATTCAATCATAAAATGATAAAGTGGTAACATTTATTAAATAATTAAGAGTAGGATTCGACGTGACACCCATCAGTATCCCTGCACAGCTCAAATCGTTCCGCAGCATTTCTAAACACATTCTGGAGCATTTGCGGGGTTATGTTATCTGCAGCAGTTCGTATACGTGTACGTAAGTTTTCAAGACTCGTAATCTTCGTCTGATAGACGTGCGATTTGATAAAGCCCCATGCAAAGAAATCTAAAGGGGTTAAATCTGGTGATCTCGCTGGCCAATGTCTGTTGCTTCCGCGTCCGATCCAGCGATTTGGAAAACGTCCATTTAGATAATCCTGAACAATTTTGGCATAGTGACAAGGAGCACCATTATGTTGATAGACGACTGTACTAACAATCCTATCCCCGTCGTCTATCAACATGATGGTGCTCCTTGTCACTATGCCAAAATTGTTCAGGATTATCTAAATGGACGTTTTCCAAATCGCTGGATCGGACGCGGAAGCAACAGACCTTGGCCAGCGAGATCACCAGATTTAACCCCTTTAGATTTCTTTGCATGGGGCTTTATCAAATCGCACGTCTATCAGACGAAGATTACGAGTCTTGAAAACTTACGTACACGTATACGAACTGCTGCAGATAACATAACCCCGCAAATGCTCCAGAATGTGTTTAGAAATGCTGCGGAACGATTTGAGCTGTGCAGGGATACTGATGGGCGTCACGTCGAATCCTACTCTTAATTATTTAATAAATGTTACCACTATCATTTTATGATTGAATTCCATATAATTTCCAAGTGCTTCACAAAAATAGATCCTGACTTTATGTACACCCTGTATTTTGTTCGTGTCCCTCTGCAAAGCCTCCACTTCATTTGCATCGCTGATTTTTTTGCTGATCTTTGTATCGTCTGCAAAGGATGTTACTATACTGTTGCTGATTACTCCACTATGTCTGTTAGCGTAATAATGAACAGGAGTGGGGCCAGCACTGTACCTTGTGGTACTGAGCTGTGCACTTCTGATTCTGATGATGATACACTTTGAATTTTGATCACCTGTAGTCGTTTTCTGAGGAAGTTGTAGATCCATTTTTCCCCTTTGCCTGTTATTCCCATACGTTTCATTTTATGTGCTATTATACCATGATTGCATTTGTCGAAATCTTTAGCAAAATCCGTGTATATGACATCATAGTTTTCATTGCCTTCAAGTGCATCTCGGATATTGTTATAATGCTCTATAAGTTGTGATAAGCATGATCTTCCTGATCAGAATCCGTGCTGATTTCGTGGAATCTTTCCGGTGTCTGCAAGAAGTCATAGATTTTCTCTCTGACTATTCTTTCAAATATTTTGGTAAGGTGGGACATCAATGACACTGGGTTATAGTTCTTTGCTTGAGATCTATCCCCTCCTTTATATATAGGGACAATGTTTGCTCTTTTCAAGATGCTCGGTATTTCCCTAGTGTCTACTGATCTTCTCCATATCCAGTATAAGGGTGTAGCTATTTCATTTTTACAGTTTTTAATTAATAGTGCGTTCCATTTGTCCGGACCTGCAGCTGAATGTGATTTCATTTGTCCTATAGCTCTCGCTACATCTTCTGGGGTAAAATCAAAGTCTGTTATACATTCTCCTTGCAATTTCTCTTCGAAGAATGCAGCTATGTCAGGTATCGCTTTGTCACTTTTTGGGTACTGAAGTCCGATTTATACTGGGCTCTCAATGTTTCAGATATTTCTTGTAAATTGTCTGTTAGTTCATTATTTCCTTTCCTTAAGGGCCCGATAGTCGCGCGCGCTTTTGTTTTCCTTTTTGCATAGCTGTAGAAGTATTTTAGATTTTCCTTTGTTGCTTCTACCGCCTTTTCCTCTTCCCTCTCTGTATGGCCCTTTATCAGAGTTTGTATTTCCCTATCGATACTCGCCAGTTTTTCTTGTATTACTTTCCTGGCATTGTTGTCTCCGTAATTAGCTAATTTCGTCGCTATTCTCTTTCTTTTGCGGAATATTCTTCTCTCTTCCCTTTCTAGCCAGGTCCTCTTTCTTTTTGGTTGTGCTTTCGGAGCATATTTTTCCAAAATTCTCAGCGTCTTTTCTTCCAAGGTTGTTAGCATTTCCTTAGTTGTTTTATTCTCTAAAACTGTTATCCACTCTATTTGGGCCATGTGTGATCTGATTTCTTCCCAATTTATGGTCTTGGAGTTGAAGTTAAAAGCCTCAAATTTGCTTCTTCCTTCCGTATGTGCATTGTCTTTTAAAGTTATCCCCATATTTGTTGATAACTCGATTATATTGTGGTCTGAGATAATAGTTGGGGTTATTTTTATATCGGCAGTCAAGTTCGTGTTATTTGTGAATACCAGATCTAGGCAGTTATTTTTTCTTGTATTTTCTGTTATCTCCTGTGTCAGCATAAACTAGTTTGAGAGAACCATCAGCATTTTTGCTTGCTCCTGGTCTTCTCTTGTGCCCCCCTTATCTTGCTGTATAAATATAGTTCTACCTACCTTTTTGTATTTTAATGGGAAATTAAAATCGCCGCAGAGTATTATATTAGGGGATGGAGGGTTTACTGACTTTATTAAGGTTCTGATATCATCAATGGCATCTGAAAATTTTTCATTTGGAGAGTTTGCAGGTCTATAGGTGACTATCAGTACCATATTTAGTTTCTCTATTTTCACTACAATGGTTTCCACGAAGCTGCTGGATTTACTTATTACCGTCTTTGTCATATGCCTCTCATGTATATAAATAGCACAGCCACTTTTATGTCTCGCTGTTCTACCTGCTCTTAGTTAGTTGAATCCATCGATATGCAATTCTTTCTTATCGATACAGTGTTCGCAATTATCGTGGTTTCCTTGGCAATCTTTAAGATGTGTTTCTGTGAGGCATACGATGTCCGCCTTTGTTTCGTCCATAAAACCTTTCAGGTACGAAACTTTGTTTAGTGAATTGTTCGGTTTTATTCCTTGAATATATGCCAGGACAATGTTTATGTTCTTTGTTTTGCATTGCCCCTTGTGCATTTTAAGTTCGTTGTCTTTTGGTTTCGCGTGTTTTGTAGCCTTGTGGTCTTCCGAGATGGATCCGTACCCGCCTACTTGTTCTGGTAGCTTCTTGCCATGTAGCGGTCCGGCTCCAGCGTTCCCAGCTATGTCAGCTGCAAGTGCTGTATAAGACTTAGCAGCCGTATTGTGTCCGAGATGTTGAAAATTTTTTGTGTGCTATTTGCGTTTTGTTTGCTATTTGGGTACATATTTTTTTCTCACATTCCCGTTATCATTTGAAACTTGTCCTTTGCCCTTTGAACTTGTCGGGAGATGATGGTAGTAGCATTTTCTCCCGTACTGGCAGGGTCCATATGTCGCGTAAGTCTTGCAAATGTCCGGATGGTAGAATTTGCATTTTTCACCAAATTTGCAGTAACTATTATTGTAGAAGTATTTGCACACAGGAGGGTGTTCGTAAATACATTCTCCTCCCTTATATCTGCAAATTCCTTTCACATAGTGTTTACATATAGTTTCTTCCCCATTTTTACTTTGGGCCTTTGTTTTTGATGGTTTCAGTATGATTTCTTCATTGTCTACTTGTTTTTTCCTATTGCTGCTAATGCCCTTTGTTTGAAAATTTGGATTTGGTTGTGTGCCTCTTTCCTCTGTTGGTGCTTCTTTTATTTCTATTATTTCTGCTTTTTCTGTTTTTTTTCCCTGTTCGTTTTTTGCAGTTTCCTCTCGTACTATCCTCGTTCCTTCTATTTCTTTTTTCTGTTCGCTATTCATAAACTCCTCTTTTGCCTTTTCCTCATAGTCTCGTTCTGCTTTAAAAACAGTCAACGAGTTTATTTCGATTATGCAGCTTTTGCAGAAGAGCTTGAGTCCGTTCAATTGTTTAGCGCCTGTTATAAGAGAAATTTCTTCGTCGCTCCATCTCAGGCATTGAAATTCGACTAATCTGAAATTCGAATCGTCTTTGATTCATGTTTTTCCTTTTTACAGTATCCACAGAGTTGTATGAATTGATTTGCCATTGCCATGTTTCTATTGTGCACGAAATATTACCTCAAAATGGTAATTTATTAAGTGAGGTATTTGATTTGATATATATATATATATATATATATATATATATATATATATGATGAATAAAACCACGAAGGAAAGGAAACACAAAACGGTGCTCAAGCGCTTTCGTCTAATGACATCCTCAGTGTTCCTGAGGATGTCATTAGACGAAAGCGCTTGAGCACCGTTTTGTGTTTCCTTTCCTTCGTGGTTTTATTCATCATAAATATTTTTCACGTGTTACTTTCGTGAAATAATTTTCATATATATATATATATATATATTTATACCGACCAAAATAAAATTAACTGAAAATCTTTATGCTTATTCCTTCTCTCGAGCTGCGAGGGTTGTTATGACAACGTAATACCGAGAGAAGGAGCGGCACTTTATTTCAAACTCATTCCCCTTTTCTCTATAACTTTTTTTTTTTTTTACTTCTCGGGGCAAGACACTTTATAGCGTATCGTGGAAAAATCTTAAATTGTATTGCAGATTATTCTGTTCAATCAAATTACATGTTATTCGGTGTGAATAGAGTTATGTATTAGTTTTTATCTAACCCTTTTTAGCTTAAATTTTACTCTCTCTCTCTCTCTCTCTCTCTCTCTCTCTCTCTCTCTCTGTGTATTTGACAACAAAGGGAACCTCACCAGGCCTGGACACCGGAAAGATTGACAGGTTGAGGAGAGTTCTTTCTCGATTCGGTGGGTGGTGATGTATCATATGACCGTTCTTAGTTGGCGGAGCGATCTGTCTGGTTGTTTCCGATAACGAACGAGACTCTACCCTGCTAAGTAGTCGGCGGATCGTCTCCTGAAACGGGTCCTTCCCTGGTGCTTTCGGCGCCTTACCCGTCGTCCCTGACGCGCGAAGCGTTTTTTCCCTGGTCCTCGTCCCCTCTCTCTAGAGGCGGTGGTCGGGTTTCTCTAGGGAGGGCGATGGCATGGGGTCCAGACGACAGGGGGGTGCCCTTCCCCGCTCGTCGGACCCAGCGAGGGGCGTCCGTCGCAATATCTCCTTAGAGGGATCAGCGGCGGCCAGCCGCAGGAGATGGAGCAATAACAGGTCTGTAATGCCGTTAGATGTTCTGGGCCCACGCCCGATACAATGAAGGGATCAGCGTGCTCTTCCCAACTGGGATTGGGGTTTGTGTTTCCCATGAACGAGGAATTCCCAGTGAACGTATGTCATCATCTTGCGTTGATTACGTCCCTGCCATTTCTACACACCGCCTGTCGCTACTACCGATTAAATGATTCAGTGAGTGCATCGGACCAGCGCCCTCGGTAGCCTTCGGAACGCGCTAAACCGCTTTTCGGCGAGGACGTCCGCGGGGACCCAGAGCTGACGGAAAGATGTCCGAACTTGATCATTTAGAGGAAGTAAAAGTCGTAACAAGGTTTCCGTAGGTGAACCTGCGGAAGGATCATTAATTATTTTTTAGACACTGCCTCCAGCCACCATACTGCGAAGCGGTCTACTGAAGCTCCTCTTAAAAGAATTTTGTTGACTGTTTATCGAGATCGTGCATTTCTATAAAAGCAAATCTTTCCATCTCCTGGTGTTTAATATTATTAAATTGGGAAATAGTGTGGGATAAATATTTCATAGTTTATAATAAAAATGCAGTTTACAAAATACACATGTGCGGTATGCTTATTCCAGTACACTAGAGACATTTATGTCGATGATTCTAAAGGCGGGAATAGTGTTTGCAAATTCTGTAATTTAAAAATCATATATCGATGAAGAGTTTCAAGAGTTAAAGAATGAAATTTCTAAGAATTTTACTAAAGAATTTATCTCAAAACTTCGAAGATAGCATAATTAAAAAAAATTAATGCTGACATGCAAAAAAGTCTGTGTATTTAATAACAAAATTTCAAGTGTTGGGGATAACTTATAGGGAGTTGAACTTAATAATTCTTCGAATTCCATGGGAAAATTTAACGATCGAATTGAACAAGTTCAAGATGTACAAAACGAGATGTACAAAAAATTGACGCAGAAATTGATAAAAATTGTTCATGACATTCAGTCGAACATAACTCAACAGTTAATAATTTTACTTTGGTTAGAAACTGCTAAACCAAAGGCGTCGTCAAATTTTCAATTGGATTGTCAAGGTCCATTTAGTCTACTAGAAAATATTGAAAACGAAAACGAAGCTGTGTTGTTAGGCTCGTCCATTGTTAGGTGCGCATGGATAAAGAATTCTGCTTTAGAAATATAGTAAAACGAAAGAGAATATGCGTGGCCAGGCGTAAAATAGAGAGAATTGAACAGGAAGTAAAGAATTCAAAGTTGGAAATTGCAAATTTGCTGTTAATTTCTCACGTTGGAGGGAAAAGACAAAAGATTTGTTAGCTAAATATCGAAGTTTTATTAAATCCTTGAAAGATGAGTTAAGTAATGAGATCACATGAAGATCAGGGCCCCCAGCCTTCTTTAGTTAGTTTTATAAGGCTAACTAACGAAAATATCACGACCTAACCTAACCAATCGTCAAGGGTTTACAGTTGACCTAACGATTGGTTAGGTTAGGTCGTGATATTTTCGTTAGTTAGCCTTATAAGGCTAACTAAAGAAGGCTGGGGGCCCTCATCTTCAGGTGATCCAAATAATGTACTGATTTCTGGGGTTCTTTGAGAATTTATGAAAGTAATAGTTTGTTAAGTAATGCAATTTACTTCAATACTAAAGCGATGTACATCCTTGAAGGAGTAGAGTTCGTTGCCTTTCGAGGGTTCGGGGATTCCAGGGGTGTTTACCGAATGTATTCGATCCGGGGTGACCCACCCATTGACCCAAGGATGGTAGCGTAACCCATTGTTATTTTAATTCGGATTAGTTTTTCACTTAAGTAAGCTAACATTGTTTATCGTTATATTAGTTTCAGAATTTATTTTATAATTTATCTTTTAAACTACTAATATATATTTAATTATTATAAAACCATTGGTTTTATACTTTTAATCTTATGGTTTTTCACAAGTTAGATTAACTTTCACTTATGTTACACAATTCAATAAACAAGGTTAAACCTTGACCGAAAATCAAATAGGCCTACAGAAACGGGGCACGGACAAAAACTCGCCGGACAAAAACTCACCAGACAAATGTTTTTGCGAAATACATACACTAGTCTAGATCTAGATCTTAAGATCTTAAGATCTCAAGATTTTAGACTCATTGTAGCTAATTACTCTTCATCTTTCAAATTGTTCCGTTTTTAACCAACCAACCAATATTAATTTTTCACCAACCTACCAACCTTTTGTTATAAATTAATGGCCAGTTAGGTAAATTGAATGCCGGTTAGGTCAATTGAATGCCCGGTTAGGTCAACTGTACGTCCTTGACGATTGGTTAGGTTAAGTCATGATATCTTCGTTAAAAACACATTAATTATTTAAAGCGCTCTAACATGTTTGTTTTTCATTTCTCCAAAAAAAAAAATTTTTGAAATACCGATTTGGTTAAAAACAGAACAATTTAAAAGATGAAAAGTAATTATCTACAATGAGTCTAAAATCTTAAGATCTGGACTGATGAGTTTTTGTCCTCTTTTGCATTTAAGTGGTGAGTTTTTGTCCTGGATTCACAGAAATGATATAGGCTCGAACATGACACAGAAGCCAAGGGTTTGATAAAAATTCACTTTCGTCGGTGCCCCGACGAGGTGAATTGAATGCGCAGCCTAAGTGGTGGAGTAGAAATATAGGAAAAGCAATCGCAGATAGAAATGTAGCCTACAAGAGGTATAAAAGGGACCGTGCGGGGCAGCTCTTTCAGACTTATCAGTTTACGTAGAAATGTTAAGCGTTGAATTAGATGTGTTAAATGCAATTTTGAAATTCAAGCATCTCGTGAATGTAAAGCAAACCCGGCTCACCTGAAGATCAGAGCCCCCAGCCTTCTCTAGTTAGCCTTATAAGACTAACGAAAATATCACGACCTAACCTAACCAATCGTTAGGTCAACTGTACGCCGTTGATGATTGGTTAGGTTAGGTTTGATATTTTCGTTAGTTAGCCTTATAAAGCTAACTAAAGAAGGCTGGGGGCCCATCTTCAGGTCCGAAAACCCTAAGAAATTTCACGATTACATTAGAAATAGAAATCCCTTGAAGTAAAATAATGGGCACGATACTTTCCTGTTATCCTGGACCCCAGACTTTTTGCCGAAAATATCACAACTTAACCTAACCAATTGTCAAGGGTATACAGTTGACCTAACAGGAAAGCACCAGTTTTTCTGTTATTATTATTAAGTGGGACTTTTTCAGTGCTTACTGACATAACTGTTTACACTGAAGAGATTTCTCATCATATAGATAAGTTAAAAATTAACAAATCACCAGGTGCAGATTATTTTTACCCAAAGCACTTAAAAAAAGTTAAAGAATGAAATACTTGATACTTTAGTTCTCATTTTAATTTTTATCGTAGGGGGTTGTTCCTTCGGATTTTAAATTGGCCAATGTAACTCCAATCTTTGAAAAAGGGTATAAACAACAGAGGTGAACTATAAGCCTATTAGTTTAACTTTACGGGTTGTGTGATAAGTGGGGTGTAATTCGAAAAAGCCCCTATTTTAGCGGTTAATATCGCTGACTACGAATCTACCGGTCCCGGGTCCGTAAGCGGTAGGTCTAATGTTGGGCAAGAAGCTTGACCTTCGTCAGAATAAATAATTCGGGCGAAGCAAAACAAATAAGTAATTATAATTACTTAATTAAAATAGGTTATTTTTCGAATTACATTTACACCCCACTTCTCGGACAAACTGTATAATTGGAAAGCTTTTAGGAACAGTTATTAGAGGTCTTATAGTCGAGCATCTTGAAAGCAATAATCTTATAAAACAAAGTCAGCATGAGTTTCGTAGGAATAAATCTTGTTTAACAGATTTATTGGTGTTTTTAATGAAGTCATCGGTATTTATGATTGTACTAGAGCAGTAAGCATAATATATTTAGATTTTCAAAAGGCGTTAACAAAATTTCACATAAACGATTATTAGAAAAACTTAAAGCTCACGGAATAAGGGGTCAAGTTCGTAATTGGATTGATAAATTAGTTAACTGGTAGAAAAAGAGGGTAGTAATTAATGGGAGTGAGAGAGAGTGGGCTAATGTAACTAGCGGTGTTCCGCAAGGGTCCGTTTTGGTACCAGTCCTTTTGATAATATGTTAATGATCTTGATGTCAATTTAGTGAGTAAAATTTCTAAATTTGCCGACCATACTAAAACTGCGGGTAAAGCAATTAGTTTACTAGATAGAGAAAATCTACAGAGTGATCTTAATAATTTATTAGAGTGGTCTAATAAATCGTAAATGAAATTTAATGTAGATAAATTTAAAGTCATGCATATAGGTTACTACAACAATAAATTTGGTACTTGTAGGTTATTCATCCCCACCAATTTTGACAGAATATTTTCGTTAAAACTAACGAAAATATCACGACTTAACCTAACCAATTTTCAAGGGCATACAGTTGATCTATTATTAATTATAACATTGTTTGTTTCTGGAATAGTATTTACTATTTACTAATAGATCAAGTGTACGCCCTTGATAATTGGTTAGGTTAAGTCGTGATATTTTCGTTAGTTTTAACGAAAATATTCTGTCAAAATTGGTGGGGGGGAGATAACCTACAAGTACCGTAAATTTAACTACACTATGGGAAATAGTGTTAAATGAAGCCTCTGAGGAAAAAGTTTTAGGTGTCATTGTTCTCAAAACAATGTTCAGTCGCGAGCAGTAAGGCTAATAGAGTATTGAGTTTTATTTTTCCTAAATTTGTATATAAATCTGAAGATATCGTTTTGCCATTATATAAATCGCTTGTTAGGACTCATCTAAAATAGGTTGTACAGTTTTGGTCGTCCTGTATGAAGAAGGTTATAAAAATGGTAGAAAGGGTTCAGCCCCGCTCAACACAGCTTATTCCAACCTTACGCGGTAAACCATACGAAGACAGACCCAAAGAGTCAAATTTGCATACGCTTGAAACTGCGCGTTTAAAAACAAATTAATACAGGTGTTCAGAATTTTAAATCGTTTTGATAATGTAGATTGTGAGAGTTTCTTTAATATGGACGATAGGAATATTACAAGAAACAGTGGATTTAAAATAAGGGGTAAAAGATTGGAGACGAACGTTGCGAGGGGGTTCTTCACCTATAAGATAGTCGAGAGGTGGAATAGCCTACCCGCGAGGATCGTGGCAAACAGTTCAGTTAATATGTTTAAGAACAGGTTGGATAGGTATTTTAGTGGCATTAATTTGCATTAAAGGGCAGGTTGTTTCACGTGTTAAGGAATGAAATTTCGGGCGGCAGGCGGGGTAAGGTGGGAGTGGGTTAAGTCCGCTGAACGCAATGTCGGTCAGTATGAGGTCTCTCACCCTGGGAATCTCCGGGATTAAACCTGACTTCTCATCCTCCCCCCCTTTCCCCTTTCCCTTAAGATGTAAATGTAGTAGAGGCGCTGGTCCGGTCTGGTTACAGAGCACTGGGTGTTGTCATTGTGAGAAAGCTCGGGAGTTAAAACCTCCGAGTAAGCCTACAAAGTGGAGTTATAAGGGGAGTTGGTTGGGGTGGAGTTGAGGATGATGATGTTCCCTTTTGATTGTAAATGTAGTATGAGGCGCTGGTCGGGTCTGGTATCAGAGTGCTGGAGTTCTCAAATGATAAGACTTTTTACTTTTTTGTATTTTTATTTGTGTGTTTGTAATAGATGGGAATTCTTGGGAGTCAAAACCTCCGAATAGCCAATTAAATTATTTTGAGAAGCCACTCCATTCTCCTTTTCCTTTCTTTCTTTTGCTCCTTCCTTTTTTTCTTTTTTTTTTTCATTATGCTGCTTGAAGGAGGGCTAGGTAGGATAGAGTAAAATTAGTAGTGGTCCCTTTGTAATAAATGTAGTTGGAACCGCTAATCGGGTCGTTTCAGAGAGTTCTCAGATGATAACCGATTGGTAGAGAAGGGAAGCTTGATGGGATCTCTCGGGAGGGGAAACCTCCAAATAGATGTTTTCAATCTTAGGGATGCTACTTGGGTTTACAGTATAGGAATGTTAGTACTTTTTAAGTTAATCGCGGAATATCTAACTTGGCTAGCTAGAGAACGTTTTATAGTTTTATATAGAAGTAGCGATGTTCCCTTTTGCAATAAATGTAGTAGGAGGCGCTGGCCGGGTCTAGTTTCAGAACACTGGGAGTTCCCAGATGATGGGAAGCTCGGTAAGATTCTTGGTAGTCAAAACCTCCGAATAGTCATCCTCATCTTCAGGAAGGCTATTTAGTTAGAGTGGAAATTTAGTTTTACAGTAAATATTGTAAATCAAAATTTCGCAAGAAAAAAACATTATGCATAGTACAAATTACTACATTATAAATCGTCGGTAAGGTGGCTTTGACAGGCTATGGAGAAATGATTGATGCAACGACGAAATTATTTGAATCGGACCTTACGAGTAACATACAAGTAAAACGCTTTAGAATATAGCGTCATTTCGGTTTTGCTGCTATCTGAAATAATAAATATATAATTAAGATTTGTTTTTGGTATAGTCATTTGGGATACCTTATATATATATATATAATATATATATATTATATATATATAGTGATGGGACGATTAATCGGAATCGGAATCGAGAATCGGGAAGAATCGAGCATTTTTCAGGAATCGGAATCGAAATCGGAATCGAGAGAATTGTACTATGATTTCCGATTCTTAAAACGATTCTTTAACTTTTAATTGAACCAGTTTTGCAATGTAAACTTTAAAATTTAAATGAAAGAGGATAACAAATTTTATTTTTATTGTATTGTAGCTATACATTAAAACATGTATATCCATGATGTGTAATCAAGAAGATTAAAATGAATTGTTACAACTTACAGTTGATTTTTATTTTTAAATCAATCTATTATAATTTATAATTTATATTACCATACTCATAATGTAAATAGTTAATCTTACCAGAGTAAAATATGACAATTTCCAGAAAAACAAGTATATAATTATATTTAAAAATATTGAGAATCGGAATCGAGAATCGTATCGGAATCGAGACTTTTTAGTGGTATCGGAATCGGAATCGTTAAAAATTTTGGTATCGTCCCATCACTAATATATATATATATATATATATATATATATATATATATCGCTGAACTTTCATTAGAATGCAAGGCATCTGTATGCAGAAAGTTTGTCAATGGAAAAACAATTCTGGGCATTATTTAACATACAGAAATAAAGCATTTGAATGCAATACTTTGGCACGCGGATTTACTGATGCCCCAAACCCAGAAATTGGAAAAATTTTCTCTGAGGAAAGTATCTTGTAGGATTTTCTCGGCTTTATAGCTTTGACAAGAAGTTTATTGGCTATAAAAGTATGAAATAGGCAGAGAGCTATTATATTTACTTTATTATTTTTTATTGAATGTATATACACACACACTGTACTTAGTTAATAATTAATAAATTCTTCGTATAGGTAATTTGTATATATGAATTAGAATCCGAAATTTAATTTTTACTTATTCTGAAAAAAAAAAACATTCTCAAAACTAAAAATTTAAAAAAAAAAAATTAAAAAAATAGTCGACATTTTTTTTTCGTTTGTTCGTTCGACTGAAGCTTTTCCTCTTCTTGGTCTGTGATTGGTCGGTTCCATTATCACGTATGAAGGACTAGAAAAGACGATGGTGCTATTTTCAGTTTTGTGATGTACCACAACAATGAAAGAGAATATGACATATTTTTTCTCCAATATCTTTTTCTTTAACACGATCTAGAAGCTAAAATAAAGTTAAAAAAAAGAGTTTTATAGTGTCCGGCGGCTCTTAAAACGCAAAATGTCTTCTCAAATCTTTTGGAGACTTTACAACTTCAAACTAAGAATACGAATTGTGAGAGGTTTTGTAACAAAATTTAGGCTCTTTCGAGAAAATTGCGCTTCAAACGACAAACCAGATGATATAAAAGAAATTTTTTTTTCGAAATGGTGAGACGGGAAAAGTTTTATTTTAGTTTTATCGCTTATGAAACTGATAACCGGTATTTTTGTATGTGAAGATGAGGTACGTATCGTTAGGTT
This sequence comes from Bathynomus jamesi, assembly GCA_023014485.1. NCBI lineage: Eukaryota > Metazoa > Arthropoda > Malacostraca > Isopoda > Cirolanidae > Bathynomus > Bathynomus jamesi. Next base: position 394,541 of record JAJOZX010001273.1, on the reverse strand, counting down.
AGGTTACAAGGAGTTACAAGGAAAACAAGTACCTCAAAAGGCCTTGCGGCCCATACCGAGGAGGTACCAATGAAAACAAGGGGAAAATTTTCTACACACTTAAATACTGTGCAGGATTTGGTCTAACCTTTTCTTGAAATGATCCACAGAGGAACTGTTCACAACTTCTGAAGGTAACCTGTTCCACGTGTCACAGATCTTATAGGTAAAGTAATTCCCACACACTAGTCCTAAACTGTTTCAAATCCAACTTCCAACCATTGTACGAGTTGGGTTATCATTTAAATTGTACCATGTTCAGTGAGTTAGGTTCAATTAAATTTGGTTAGGTTAGAACATTGTGATATTTTTAGTCTTTGTTCATGGAGGTTAAATGATCTTGGTGGAAACATTTTTGCATTTGAAAATTTTTTCAATATTTTTCAAGAATTTGATTGATAATTATAATCAGTGACGAGAGTAGAAACTCGTAAAATGATCTCAGGCCACGCTAATGGGATCCATTACGCCAACCCAGGGCTACTTCTAAGATAAGTTTAGTAGGTGAGTTAAAATAGTTTTTTGTATTTGATCACAAATAACAAATGAAACTGATAACCGGTATTTTTGTATGTGAAGATGAGGTACGTATCGTTAGGTTAGGTTACAAGGAGTTACAAGGAAAACAAGTACCTCAAAAGGCCTTGCGGCCCATACCGAGGAGGTACCAATGAAAACAAGGGGAAAATTTTCAACACACTTAAATACTGTGCAGGATTTGGTCTAACCTTTTCTTGAAATGATCCACAGAGGAACTGTTCACAACTTCTGAAGGTAACCTGTTCCACGTGTCACAGATCTTATAGGTAAAGTAATTCCCACACACACTAGTCCTGAACTGTTTCAAATCCAACTTCCAACCATTGTTACGAGTTGGGTTATCATTTAAATTGTACCATGTTCAGTTGAGTTAGGTTCAATTAAATTTGGTTAGGTTAGAACATTGTGATATTTTTAGTCTTTGTTCATGGAGGTTAAATGATCTTGGTGGAAACATTTTTGCATTTGAAAATTTTTTCAATATTTTTCAAGAATTTGAGTGATAATTATAATCAGTGACGAGAGTAGAAACTCGTAAAATGATCTCAGGCCACGCTAATGGGATCCATTACGCCAACCCAGGGCTACTTCTAAGATAAGTTTAGTAGGTGAGTTAAAATAGTTTTTTGTATTTGATCACAAATAACAAATCGGTGCTGGTTAAGTATGCGGTCTACCATCTGAGTTTTGACAGAATATTTTCGTTAAAACTAACGAAAATATCACGACTTAACCTAACCAATTATCAAGGGCGTACAGTTGATCTATTAGTAAATAGTAAATACTATTCCAGAAACAAACAATGTTATAATTAATAATAGATCAACTGTACGCCCTTGATAATTGGTTAGGTTAAGTCGTGATATTTTCGTTAGTTTTAACGAAAATATTCTGTCAAAACTCAGATGGTAGACCGCATACTTAACCAGCACCCACAAATCAAATCAAATGTATATGATGCATATACAGGGTGTCCCAGAATTAACTATCTATTTCAATGAAATCGGACAAATTTTTTAAAAACACGCTTTTATTTATGTTTATCATGTTTAATATGTGTTAAAAAATGTATAAATTTCTAAATTTTTTTCATAATTTTATTTTCATAATTTTTTCATTATCTGGTCCAATGAAAGACCGTCTGAAGTCATAGAATGGCAAAGAGACTCTCCAAAAGTTAACGTGTGGCTTGGAATGACCAAATTCAAAATTTATGGCCCATTCTTCTTTGCGGAAGCAACTGTAACAGGTACCGTCTACCTTGATATGCTTCAGCAGTTTCTCGAACCACAGCTTCTTGATGATGGCATTCTTGATAATGTTGTGTTTCAACAAGATGGAGCACCATGTCATTATGCTCTAATTGTTCGAGAATACCTCAACAGACGCCTTCCGAATCGGTGGATTGGCCGTGGAGGACCTCGACCTTGGCCTCCGCGTTCTCCGGATTTGACACCCTGGATTTCTTTGCATGGGGTTTCATAAAAACAAAGGTTTATCGCCAAAAGATCAATAGTTTAGCTGAACTTAAAGAACGCATCCAGTTGGCAGTGCGGGAGATAACACCTGAAATGCTTCAAAATGTGTTTCGCAGCGCTGAGGATAGATTTGAAATTTGCAGAGATACAGACGGTGCACATGTTGAAACTTCTCAATAAAGTTTTGACTTATGATTTATAAATCTATTTGTTTTTGTATCATAATTTAGTAATAAACACAAAATTATGTCAGTTTTTATTAAATTTGTCCGATTTCATTGAAATAGATAGTTAATTCTGGACACCCTATATATATATATATATATATATATATATATATATATATATATATATATATATACATACATCAACATGTACATTTTATTTGATTTTTGTTATTTGTGATCAAATACAAATACAAAAAAACTATTTTAACCCACCCACTAAAATTGTCTTAGAAGTAGCCCTGCGCCAACCCTTGTATTATTACAAGCCAGCACCATCGGAATTGGAACCCCCACCCCTTTTCAGTGCTGCACTTCACTTACAAGGAAAGTGTTACGACTGAGTAAAAAATTTGGTTCATCGATAAAATTGTTCGTCTTTCCAAACTTCTTTCAGCGTCATTCTGTTTTGGCTTCCCATTTTCCGCATTTTTAGTGTTTATAATGAAATTAAATTGTTTGGACAATATAGATGTACGCAACTTTTTCTCACTAGATACTGATGGGATAACACGTGGGCATCATGGCCGTAACTACCTATGAGGTCACCAAGGTCCGGACCTCGGTAATTATTTCCTAAAAAAAAAAAAGAGACTGGACCGTTCTCCGTGTATGAAACGCATATTACCGCTTTTCTTTTGAAAAGAGGGAGCGTCGAGCGTTTTGTGTTTTGTGTTTAGTGTATAGCTTGGGTTGTGTTTGTAGATGTCATTTTGGTCTGAATTTTGCTCGTCCCGCCGCGCTCGAAAAAAATCTGGACCTCACTAATTTCTAAACCCTAGTTACGGCCCTGGTGGGCATAATAAGAAAATTAGAAAATAGACTTGTAGACTTTATCTACGAAAATACTTTTTCAGTCATAAAGTAGTAGATTTTTGGAATGACTTGCCATATGATGTGGTAAACAGTAGCTCATTAGTTAATTTTAAGAAAAATTTAGACACTTTCACGAATGAAAGAGAGTTTGTAGATTGTATATAGTTTATATCCTTGCTTCAGTTATATAGGCTACTATGGTGGTAGGTAGTAAATAGTTGTATATTAATTAGCTGACTTGAGTTTGACATCTTGCAAGATTTTATTATTATTATTAAAAATGTAACTCATGACTTGGATTACCTCGATAGGGCCGAGTGGCTTCATGTTTTCCAAATGAAATGTAATGTAATCATTATTTTCTTCATAAACTCTCCTGCAGGACATTTGCTTAATCTGTATAACGTTCATAATGTAAGAAGAAGTAATCTCTAATAATCTTTTACCACTACGTTTTGCCTAAGTACAGGGTGTTAAAAAATAAAATCTTTATTTTATATAATAATGATAATAATAACAATAATAATGCAAAATTCTCGCTTAAATTTTATACTTAATATTTGAAATAAATATTTACGTAATATAAATGCGAAATACAAATTATATAAATAAATAATGATAATTATGAATCATAAAATAAAATGACTACAAATACCAAGAAATGCAGACCTCTGCCCTCAGAACGCTCAAATTAATTAACCAAATTTAATTTGACCTAACCTAACTTTAGTGCTATCGAACCGAGAAGGGCGTGATAAGTGTTTCGGACACAAGTGAAGGCTCGAAGGGTGGTTTTTGGTAAGTTATTATAGTGAGGTACTCGCTAATCTAGCCTGACTTAACCTAACCAAACTTTAACTGACCTGACGTAGCGTAACCTAACCTAACCTAATCAAGACTAATATATATTTCTAAGGACAATAAAAATGCTTCAAGAATTTTTATACACATTTTTTAATGTTCCGAGGTACCAAAAATGTTACCTTACAAAAAATTACACCACTCTACTGTGAATCACCATACATTTGGCTTTACTTCTGCCCAGTTGCGCAACACACACACACACACACACACACACACACACGATATCTATGCCCTGCCCATAAACAAAGAGAGTAAGAGACCCAAAAGAAAATTCATATATACAGATTTTCATTACATTGCCGCGAATCACATTACTGCAAATCGACAAGTACCTATAATCTACATCACTGTTTTTTTTCAGACCGTTTAGACACAAGCTTCATTTCAAAATTATGAACAGCTATCGGGTTTCTCTTATATCATAACTTATGGAAGGTCCCGAGGACAATAGCTTTACCCTTAGCTTGCATTCCTTTAGAATTAGCATTGATGGAAAAAAAGTATACAGAGAACGGCTTCTTGCAAAAGAAAAACATTTCCAATGCAAGGCAGAACAAAATCTAAAACACAACTGGCTATATCTGATTACACGCACGGCGTCCTGTCTGAAAGTCCTTCGCGTCTCACAGTTTGAGAAACACTGATTTACATGAACTTCACAAAGATGGTTTGAAGGTCGTCGCGAAATATGGCAACTCTCGGTTCTCATTGTTTGATTTTTTTTCTGTTATTTCGTCTATGACATTTCTCAGGTAATCTCTTATTCGCATGACCAATGAGTCCATTCATGCTGCTATTTTGTCGTCTTCAAAGTCTTTATAAAGAATATTTCATACATAAGTAAACGGACCTAATTGCCTATACTGCAAGATATGCGAGACACGATAGAACAGAGAATTTGCAGAATACCAAATACGATACTTATTTTACATTTTACTAATACCAACATTTTTGAACGACGTGTGACAAAATGTCGTAAAATGTCACCTTCCAGTCAGGTTGTAATTGAATGAACAGTTTCCTGACCATTAGTTAGGAAAACGTGGACTCGTGCAATGGCCTCGAAGATAATATAATCTCACAGTGGCAGACTCCTTTTTCTGACAAATGCTAAAACGCGGAGTTTATAGACACAGAAACTGTCAAACATTTGAGAACTCAAAGAAAAAAATTGCCGCTGTTGTGTGAGAATCAACCGCAGAACTTTGTCAAAAAATGTCACTCCGAAAAGATTGGTTTGCAAGAGTGTCGAAGTGAAAATATGGTACAAAAATCCATTTTACCCATTGAATTTCTGTTAGTATTAATTGAAATTAAGTGTTATATACAATAGTTTGTACATTAAAATGAGCTCTACACCAAGTTTATACGTGTTCCTTAGTTTGTGAGAAGTGAACATTTGCGTTTGTTCAATAAAATATGACATATGTTGAAGGGTTTAAAAATGTAAAAGTAACGCAGTAGTTACATAGTCACGTTTATATTCGTGTAGAGTATGGTGAATTGGCGGTGCAGAACCAAGCCCTATGTTCATAATTTATTTGGCTCGACCATGGGCACCATATAAACAATGGGGCATTATTTTCCCCCCGTTTCTACAGTTACCACCCGTCTCAATGACCCTTCGTCGCATGACAACCATATATATATATATATATATATATATATATGATGAATAAAACCACGAAGGAAAGGAAACACAATATTTTTCACGTGTTACTTTCGTGAAATAATTTTCATATATATATATATTATATATATATATATATATATTATACATTCAACTGCAAAGAACACGCAGTATAAATAACGTAAAGAACGACGCTTGTATAGGAGATATTCCGCGCAAGACGAGAGAGAGAAAACGGAACAAATGAAAAAATGAAGTAACCACCTGGGAATCGAACCCGGGATCCGATTGCCGGTCAGACGCGATACCATTACACCATGGACTTCACTCTTCCAAATGCCGTAATTCTTCTACATACTCGCAGAAACCAATGCCCAAGGGGGCACCTCCCGCATGCCGTAACATTATATACATTCAACTGCAAAGAACACGCAGTATAAATAACGTAAAGAACGACGCTTGTATAGGAGATATTCCGCGCAAGACGAGAGAGAGAAAACGGAACAAATGAAAAATGAAGTAACCACCTGGGAATCGAACCCGGGATCTTCCGATTGCCGGTCAGACGCGATACCATTACACCATGGACTTCACTCTTCCAAATGCCGTAATTCTTCTACATACTCGCAGAAACCAATGCCCCAAGGGGGCACCTCCGCATGCCGTAACATGCGTGTTCTTGCAGTTGAATGTATATAATGTTACGGCATGCGGGAGGTGCCCCCTTGGGGCATTGGTTTCTGCGAGTATGTAGAAGAATTACGGCATTTGGAAGAGTGAAGTCCATGGTGTAATGGTATCGCGTCTGACCGGCAATCGGAAGATCCCGGGTTCGATTCCCAGGTGGTTACTTCATTTTTTCATTTGTTCCGTTTTCTCTCTCTCGTCTTGCGCGGAATATCTCCTATACAAGCGTCGTTCTTTACGTTATTTATACTGCGTGTTCTTTGCAGTTGAATGTATATAATGTTACGGCATGCGGGAGGTGCCCCCTTGGGGCATTGGTTTCTGCGAGTATGTAGAAGAATTACGGCATTTGGAAGAGTGAAGTCCATGGTGTAATGGTATCGCGTCTGACCGGCAATCGGAAGATCCCGGGTTCGATTCCCAGGTGGTTACTTCATTTTTTCATTTGTTCCGTTTTCTCTCTCTCGTCTTGCGCGGAATATCTCCTATACAAGCGTCGTTCTTTACGTTATATATATATATATATATATATACCGGGTGTCCGAGAATTATCTGTACAATTTTTGGCTGTTATTAAAAGTCAACCATGAAGTGTAGAAATTCCAGTGTTGTCCCATTTTACAGAGAATCTCATTAAGTTTTTTCTGATACCAAGTTTTGACAAGTTTTTTAGAAATTCCAGTGTGTCCGAACATTATCTGTACAATTTCATCTTTTAATAAAATTCTTGATAACACACGTAAAATTCTTAAACAAGATTATTAAGAATCTGTATTTTCAAAAGTTTCTTTTATTAAAGTAACGTTGTTACAAACATTCGATATGTGCACCATTAGTGATTCGCCAAACATCCAATCGATACTCCAAATGTTGCCATGTACGCTGCAGCATATCCACATCAATTCGCTCAATAGCAGCTGTGATTCTTGCTTTTAAATTATCAATGTCTGTCACCCGCGTACATTTCTAAAAAACTTGTCAAAACGTGGTATCAGAAAAAACTTAATGAGATTCTCTGTAAAATGGGACAACACTGGAATTTCTACACTTCATGGTTGACTTTTAATAACAGCCAAAAATTGTACAGATAATTCTCGGACACCCGGTATATATATATATATATATATATACATTCAACTGCAAAGAACACACAGTATAAATAACGTAAAGAACGACGCTTGTATAGGAGATATTCCGCGCAAGACGAGAAAGAGAAACAACAAATGAAAAAATGAAGTACCACCTGGGAATCGAACCCGGGATCTTCCGATTGCCGGTCAGACGCGATAACCACTACACCATGGACTTCACTCTTCCAAATGCCGTAATTCCTCTACATACTCGCAGAAACCAATGCCCCAAGGGGGCACCTCCCGCTTGCCGTAACATTATATACATTCAACTGCAAGAACACACAGTATAAATAACGTAAAGAACGACGCTTGTATAGGAGATATTCCGCGCAAGACGAGAAAGAGAAAACAACAAATGAAAAAATGAAGTACCACCTGGGAATCGAACCCGGGATCTTCCGATTGCCGGTCAGACGCGATAACCACTACACCATGGACTTCACTCTTCCAAATGCCGTAATTCCTCTACATACTCGCAGAAACCAATGCCCCAAGGGGGCACCTCCCGCTTGCCGTAACATTATATACATTCAACTGCAAAGAACACACAGTATAAATAACGTAAAGAACGACGCTTGTATAGGAGATATTCCGCGCAAGACGAGAAAGAGAAAACAACAAATGAAAAAATGAAGTACCACCTGGGAATCGAACCCGGGATTCCGATTGCCGGTCAGACGCGAGTATGTAGAGGAATTACGGCATTTGGAAGAGTGAAGTCCATGGTGTAGTGGTTATCGCGTCTGACCGGCAATCGGAAGATCCCGGGTTCGATTCCCAGGTGGTACTTCATTTTTTCATTTGTTGTTTTCTCTTTCTCGTCTTGCGCGGAATATCTCCTATACAAGCGTCGTTCTTTACGTTATTTATACTGTGTGTTCTTTGCAGTTGAATGTATATAATGTTACGGCAAGCGGGAGGTGCCCCCTTGGGGCATTGGTTTCTGCGAGTATGTAGAGGAATTACGGCATTTGGAAGAGTGAAGTCCATGGTGTAGTGGTTATCGCGTCTGACCGGCAATCGGAAGATCCCGGGTTCGATTCCCAGGTGGTACTTCATTTTTTCATTTGTTGTTTTCTCTTTCTCGTCTTGCGCGGAATATCTCCTATACAAGCGTCGTTCTTTACGTTATTTATACTGTGTGTTCTTTGCAGTTGAATGTATATAATGTTACGGCAAGCGGGAGGTGCCCCCTTGGGGCATTGGTTTCTGCGAGTATGTAGAGGAATTACGGCATTTGGAAGAGTGAAGTCCATGGTAGTGGTTATCGCGTCTGACCGGCAATCGGAAGATCCCGGGTTCGATTCCCAGGTGGTACTTCATTTTTTCATTTGTTGTTTTCTCTTTCTCGTCTTGCGCGGAAATATCTCCTATACAAGCGTCGTTCTTTACGTTATTTATACTGTGTGTTCTTTGCAGTTGAATGTATATAATGTTACGGCAAGCGGGAGGTGCCCCCTTGGGGCATTGGTTTCTGCGAGTATGTAGAGGAATTACGGCATTTGGAAGAGTGAAGTCCATGGTGTAGTGGTTATCGCGTCTGACCGGCAATCGAAGATCCCGGGTTCGATTCCCAGGTGGTACTTCATTTTTCATTTGTTGTTTTCTCTTTCTCGTCTTGCGCGGAATATCTCCTATACAAGCGTCGTTCTTTACGTTATTTATACTGTGTGTTCTTTGCAGTTGAATGTATATAATGTTACGGCAAGCGGGAGGTGCCCCTTGGGGCATTGGTTTCTGCGAGTATGTAGAGGAATTACGGCATTTGGAAGAGTGAAGTCCATGGTGTAGTGGTTATCGCGTCTGACCGGCAATCGGAAGATCCCGGGTTCGATTCCCAGGTGGTACTTCATTTTTTCATTTGTTGTTTTCTCTTTCTCGTCTTGCGCGGAATATCTCCTATACAAGCGTCGTTCTTTACGTTATTTATACTGTGTGTTCTTTGCAGTTGAATGTATATAATGTTACGGCAAGCGGGAGGTGCCCCCTTGGGGCATTGGTTTCTGCGAGTATGTAGAGGAATTACGGCATTTGGAAGAGTGAAGTCCATGGTGTAGTGGTTATCGCGTCTGACCGGCAATCGGAAGATCCCGGGTTCGATTCCCAGGTGGTACTTCATTTTTTCATTTGTTGTTTTCTCTTTCTCGTCTTGCGCGGAATATCTCCTATACAAGCGTCGTTCTTTACGATATATATATATATATATATATATATATATACACCTTCGTTTTCCTTCCACTCAAATCGTTCATTCTTACGAGACTCAACCTTTTTGCCTCATCTTAGACCTACAACTTAACGTGGAATCCGATCCACGACCCACCACGGGCGGTCAGAAATTACAAAGTCCTCACCCAGACTTGATCTCACGATCTTCCGATCAGCAGACCAGCATCTTAACTGCAAGGCTGCCCAAAGTACCCATTTATGTACCAACCAATTTTATTTTTATGGAAAGATGAACAGCTGGGTGAGCTGCACGCCGCCTGCCATCGCCAGGAATCGAACCCGAGACCAGCGGACTTGTAGTCACCGAGGCTAACTAGTACGCCACTCAGACGTGTGTATATATATATATATATATATATATATATATATATATTCAAATAGTAGTGCTTATTTCGACCCTTATCCGAAGTTGCTCTTTTCGTTGATGCAAATTTATTTCCCGGTTGACTCCATAAGCAGTTGAATTCCCTCATAATAATCATCGTCCTTGATATATGTCGACGGTGGTATTCCGAAATCTTTTTAGCGGCAAAACCACAACTTTTACAGTCGAGAGGAAAAAAACGACTTATATCTGATGAAGGGAAACTTTACGAGAATTTTAAACTTAATTTTTAAGATCGGAAAGAAACGGAAGTGGATTATAATATTTTGTTTACGAGTATGTGTTTATACGAACTTTACACATATACAGGGCGTCCCAAAAAAATGTATACACACTTTAAATACTTATAAAGGCAGTGTTTATTAAAATACATTTCATTTTCAAAATGTAATAGAATCTACAGACATTATTTAATTGTTTTGTCAACGCCTGTTTTCAAACTGACGTCCGTTCTGGTCCAGGCACTGCTGATAACGCGAAGCAATGGAATCGCAAACATCACGAAACATTTCGTTTGGTATTTGTGTGCATTCTCGTTCAATGGCTGCTCTCAATTCAGCGACTGTTGCAGGTTTTATAGCGTAGACTTTGTCTTTTAAGTATCCCCATAAAAAAAAGTCTAGTGGTGTGAGGTCTGGTGAACGCGGAGGGTATTCTACGAAACCCCTTCGTCCAATCCACATCCACATCGTGCCAAGTACCACTCGCAATACTCCACTCTTCGGTCCGGATCATCTTCATTAATAGCATGGACTAATCTTGGAATGTAACTTTTCCATTGACAGCGCTTCAAAATGCGTTGGACAGACGATTCTGAAATTCCTACCTCACGACTCGCTTGCCGCACAGATTTCCTTGGACTTGGGTGATACGTTTCCAGTACTCTTTCTTGCTTTGTGGGGCTTGTCGATGTCCGTGGTCTTCCGGAACGCTTCTTGTGGACATTCTGAACAGTTCCATCGGCTTCAAACTTATCTCTAATTCGAGTGATGGTAAGTCGCGTTGGTGGATCTGTTTGAAACTCCCTCCTAAACTGTCTTTGCACTTCAACTGCGTTTTCACACTTCCAGTAGCATTTTAGAATGAATTTCCTTTGTTCAAAGCTTAGTCTGACTGCCATTATTAATTCTAATGGGTTTAACTTGGAAAGAAAGAAACATCAATTGAGCTATCAGCTGTTAAAGTGTGTATACATTTTTTTGGGACGCCCTGTATATATATATATATATATATATTTAGGAGAAATCCAATGACAAGGAGAAATGTAAATGCCATGAAAAGTCTTCTTTAATGCGCAACGTTTCGAGCAATACGCTCATCTTCAGGCTGTATAATAACAATGTGAAATTAAAATCAATATTGAATGAAAAACAAGACAAAGAAAATTTCTATAACCTATTCATAAAGGCAAATTTTAAAAGACTGAAAAAGAGGGTTAAATTCTAAGTTATACAGATTTACATATAAAATTAAGAAGCTATTTTTAAATACATATAGTAAATGTGAAATTAATACACTGGAAAAATTAACAATAGTACACTGGAATAATGAAACTAACTAACCTTTCACTGCAATTTCCGAGGCTAGACTAATTTAAGCAGAGGCAACACGAGAAAACATAAGATGGTGAGGGCGATTGGGGATGGGGGGATTATAAGGAATTGGGGAAGGAGGAGGGATTATAAGAAATTTAGGGGGACAGCTGATGAGTCAACATTTAGCGTAGGGGTCAAATTTTAATGTAAAGCGATTCCAAAATTCTAAGTGAGTTGGGACAAGTATTACAACCAAGAATTTTAAAATTGTCTAAAGTGACATCAGTTTTACATTTTATACTGTGTTCCGAATACTAGAAACTTCTTTAGTTTTTAAGATTTTACCTGTTCGGCCACTTATTCCCATATGCGAATAAAATCTAGCCCTGAGAGAGCGAACAGTGCTGCCAATGTAATTCCCAAGGAGACACCTAGGGCAGGTAAATAAATATACAACACCGCTACGCAACGAGTCAGGGGTTCGATCCTTCGCTGAGAAAAAGCTACCTAAAGACGTTTTATTAATAAATATGATGCGGAAATCAGTATGATAAAAAAATTTCCTTAACAACTTTGTAAATTTAAGCTTAAATTCCTTATTCAAAGGACCCATTTCAGGTACCAAGAAATATTTTATATCCTTCGGCACTGTAATACAGGAAGTTGGGGCTATAAACATTATTTAAGAAGGATCTAATTAGTTTATCTACATATTGAACAGGAAAACTATTATTGGTAAAGTATGATCTTAGATTATTAAATTCATCATTAAGTAAGGTAAAACTAGAGGTCAAATTATATCCTCTGAACAGGAGAGTTTTAATACAAGACATCTTATAGTTGAAATCAGTAAAACTAAAAAAATTCATGCCCAAACCAGTGAAAGTGGGTTTCCTGTAAACTGATGTAGTAATAGAATCACCGTTTTTCGAAATTAAAAGATCTAAAAAGGGGAGGGAGCCATTTTTCTCAGTTTCCATTGTATACGTTATATTGGGGTGCAAAGAATTTAGGAAGTTAAAGAATTGTTGAGCTTGTACCGCATTATCAAAGACAGCTATCGAATCATCAACGAAGCGTCGATAGAAAATTGGCTTGAGATGAGTGGGAGATTGTCTAAAAATTACACTTTCTAAATGAGTCATAAAAAAATCAGCTGCTAACGGTCCGACAGGTGATCCCATCCCTACCATCAATTTGTTGGTAAACCTTATTGTTGAAAGTAAAATAGCATTGTTTGAAGACCAATTCTAAAAGTTCCTTAAAATGAGACAATGAAAAAACATGAAAATATCAACCGAGCTAAAAACCCTATCTAAAATAATGGCAATAGTTTCAGATACAGGTACATTTGTGAAAAGCGACTTTACATCAAAACTGACAAAAAACTTTTTTGAATCGAAATTCTCACCAGAGGTCTTTTTGGAATTCAAACGAGTTATTTATAGTGTAAGCATTTTTCGCAAAGGGTGACAGGAGACGAACAACAAATTTTGCCAATTGAAAGGTGGGTAAGTTATACGAAGCTAAAATGGACGGAGAGGTGTTCCACTTTATGGATTTTAGGCAAACAGTATAATTGAGCAAGATTAGCACCAGATGCGAACAACTGAGAGTAAATATCGTTTTTTATTATCTTTAAAGACTTTAGCCGTGACAGAAATCTATTAACCTGGTCTTCTAACCTTACAATGACTTTATTGACAGGTTCAAGAATTTGTTTGAATTTAGTAAGATCACTTAGGATTTCATTAGTTTTGTTTATGTAGTCCGATTTATTCAAAATAACCACTCCGTTACCCTTGTCTGGTCTAGTCACGACAATCTCCTGGTTCTTTGCCAAATTCTTAATACACTGCAAATCACTCTTCCTAAATATGAAAGATTGAAATTTAAGATTTCTAAGTTTATGAAAAAATTCTTGAGTTAAATTAGCGAACTGACATTTGAAATTATTGAATTCACCCACATGGGGAACATTTTTTAAGCCATTAAAATTTTTTTCAAAGTAAAGAAAAAACGAAGGCTTATATATTTGAAACAACGGAAGCTTAAATTGCAAACCAAGTGACTAAAAACTTTTCCCGAGGGGAGAGTGTGTAACTAGAAAGATTCGAAATTACCTTATCTGAATTGAAAAAATTTGGTGAATTCATTCCCAAAGCCTTTAACTTACGTTCATGTGTTTCCAAGATGGTAGAGTGGAATTTTTCTAGTTCACGTTGTACAAGAGAAATTATTAATAAATAGTCCAACAACGAAAAGGTATTTTTAAGAGTAGTTATATAATGCCCAAGAGACTTATTATGCGAGTCTGAAATTTTGATTTTATAATTAATTTCATATTATAATTTAATATTCCAGGGACGATTGATAAAATTCAGAGTCATATAGATTATCACGGTAGAGTTTGAAGTAAACAAATTTCGGGAAAACCCTGCAGGTCCGACACATTTCAAAAATAACAGTCGAGTTTTGACTTGAGAAACTTTCGTGAAGTCTTCCAAACATGGCGATAAGCCCTAAGGCCATCTTGTCCATACCTTGAGTATATATAATCATGCGGGTTGCTTCTACAGAGCTTCAATTTAATATTTAGGAGAAATCCAATGACAAGGAGAAATGTAAATGCCATGAAAAGTCTTCTTTAATGCGCAACGTTTCGAGCAATACGCTCATCTTCAGGCTGTATAATAACAATGTGAAATTAAAATCAATAATTGAATGAAAAACAAGACAGAAAATTTCTATAACCTATTCTAAAGGCAAATTTTAAAAGACTGAAAAAGAGGGTTAAATTCTAAGTTATACAGATTTACATATAAATTAAGAAGCTATTTTAAATACATATAGTAAATGTGAAATTAATACACTGGAAAAATTAACAATAGTACACTGGAATAATGAAACTAACTAACCTTTCACTGCAATTTCCGAGGCTAGACTAATTTAAGCAGAGGCAACACGAGAAAACATAAGATGGTGAGGGCGATTGGGGATGGGGGGATTATAAGGAATTGGGGAAGGAGGAGGGATTATAAGAAATTTAGGGGGACAGCTGATGAGTCAACATTTAGCGTAGGGGTCAAAGTTTTAATGTAAAGCGATTCCAAAATTCTAAGTGAGTTGGGACAAGTATTACAACCAAGAATTTTAAAATTGTCTAAAGTGACATCAGTTTTACATTTTATACTGTGTTCCCGAATACTAGAAACTTCTTAGTTTTTAAGATTTTACCTGTTCGGCCACTTATTCCCATATCTAGTATTCGGGAACACAGTATAAAATGTAAAACTGATGTCACTTTAGACAATTTTAAAATTCTTGGTTGTAATACTTGTCCCAACTCACTTAGAATTTTGGAATCGCTTTACATTAAAACTTTGACCCCTACGCTAAATGTTGACTCATCAGCTGTCCCCCTAAATTTCTTATAATCCTCCTTCCCCAATTCCTTATAATCCCCCATCCCCAATCGCCCTCACCATCTTATGTTTTCTCGTGTTGCCTCTGCTTAAATTAGTCTAGCCTCGGAAATTGCAGTGAAAGGTTAGTTAGTTTCATTATTCCAGTGTACTATTTAATTTTTCCAGTGTATTAATTTCACATTTACTATATGTATTTAAAAATAGCTTCTTAATTTTATATGTAAATCTGTATAACTTAGAATTTAACCCTCTTTTTCAGTCTTTTAAAATTTGCCTTTATGAATAGGTTATAGAAATTTTCTTTGTCTTGTTTTTCATTCAATTATTGATTTTAATTTCACATTGTTATTATACAGCCTGAAGATGAGCGTATTGCTCGAAACGTTGCGCATTAAAGAAGACTTTTCATGGCATTTACATTTCTCCTTGTCATTGGATTTCTCCTAAATATTAAATTGAAGCTCTGTAGAAGCAACCCGCATGATTATATATACTCAAGGTATGGACAAGATGGCCTTAGGGCTTATCGCCATGTTTGGAAGACTTCACGAAAGTTTCTCAAGTCAAAACTCGACTGTTATTTTCTTGAAATGTGTCGGACCTGCAGGGTTTTCCCGAAATTTGTTTACTTCAAACTCTACCGTGATAATCTATATGACTCTGAATTTTATCAATCGTCCCTGGAATATTTATTAAATAATGAAATTAATTATAAAATCAAAATTTCAGACTCGCATAATAAGTCTCTTGGGCATTATATAACTACTCTTAAAAATACCTTTTCGTTGTTGGACTATTTATTAATAATTTCTCTTGTACAACGTGAACTAGAAAAATTCCACTCTACCATCTTGGAAACACATGAACGTAAGTTAAAGGCTTTGGGAATGAATTCACCAAATTTTTTCAATTCAGATAAGGTAATTTCGAATCTTTCTAGTTACACACTCTCCCCTCGGGAAAAGTTTTTACTGTCACTTGGTTTGCAATTTAAGCTTCCGTTGTTTCAAATATATAAGCCTTCGTTTTTTCTTTACTTTGAAAAAATTTTTAATGGCTTAAAAAATGTTCCCCATGTGGGTGAATTCAATAATTTCAAATGTCAGTTCGCAAATTTAACTCAAGAATTTTTTCATAACTTAGAAATCTTAAATTTCAATCTTTCATATTTAGGAAGAGTGATTTGCAGTGTATTAAGAATTTGGCAAAGAACCAGGAGATTGTCGTGACTAGACCGGACAAGGGTAACGGAGTGGTTATTTTGAATAAATCGGACTAAATAAACAAAACTAATGAAATCCTAAGTGATCTTACTAAATACAAACAAATTCTTGAACCTGTCAATAAAGTCATTGTAAGGTTAGAAGACCAGGTTAATAGATTTCTGTCACGGCTAAAGTCTTTAAAGATAATAAAAAACGATATTTACTCTCAGTTGTTCGCATCTGGTGCTAATCTTGCTCAATTATACTGTTTGCCTAAAATCCATAAAGTTGGAACACCTCTCCGTCCAATTTTAGCTTCGTATAACTTACCCACCTTTCAATTGGCAAAATTTGTTGTTCGTCTCCTGTCACCCTTTGCGAAAAATGCTTACACTATAAATAACTCGTTTGAATTCCAAAAAGACCTTCTTGGTGAGAATTTCGATTCAAAAAAGTTTTTTGTCAGTTTTGATGTAAAGTCGCTTTTCACAAATGTACCTGTATCTGAAACTATTGCCATTATTTTAGATAGGGTTTTTAGCTCGGTTGATATTTTTCATGGTTTTTCATTGTCTCATTTTAAGGAACTTTTAGAATTGGTCTTCAAACAATGCTATTTTACTTTCAACAATAAGGTTTACCAACAAATTGATGGTGTAGGGATGGGATCACCTGTCGGACCATTAGCAGCTGATTTTTTTATGACTCATTTAGAAAGTGTAATTTTTAGACAATCTCCCACTCATCTCAAGCCAATTTTCTATCGACGCTTCGTTGATGATTCGATAGCTGTCTTTGATAATGCGGTACAAGCTCAACAATTCTTTAACTTCCTAAATTCTTTGCACCCCAATATAACGTATACAATGGAAACTGAGAAAAATGGCTCCCTCCCCTTTTTAGATCTTTTAATTTCGAAAAACGGTGATTCTATTACTACATCAGTTTACAGGAAACCCACTTTCACTGGTTTGGGCATGATTTTTTTAGTTTTACTGATTTCAACTATAAGATGTCTTGTATTAAAACTCTCCTGTTCAGAGGATATAATTTGACCTCTAGTTTTACCTTACTTAATGATGAATTTAATAATCTAAGATCATACTTTACCAATAATAGTTTTCCTGTTCAATATGTAGATAAACTAATTAGATCCTTCTTAAATAATGTTTATAGCCCCCAACTTCCTTGTATTACAGTGCCGAAGGATATAAAATATTTCTTGGTACCTGAAATGGGTCCTTTGAATAAGGAATTTAAGCTTAAATTTACAAAGTTGTTAAGGAAATTTTTTTATCATACTGATTTCCGCATCATATTTATTAATAAAACGTCTTTAGGTAGCTTTTTCTCAGCGAAGGATCGAACCCCTGACTCGTTGCGTAGCGGTGTTGTATATTTATTTACCTGCCCTAGGTGTCTCCTTGGGAATTACATTGGCAGCACTGTTCGCTCTCTCAGGGCTAGATTTTATTCGCATATGGGAATAAGTGGCCGAACAGGTAAAATCTTAAAAACTAAAGAAGTTTCTAGTATTCGGGAACACAGTATAAAATGTAAAACTGATGTCACTTTAGACAATTTTAAAATTCTTGGTTGTAATACTTGTCCCAACTCACTTAGAATTTTGGAATCGCTTTACATTAAAACTTTGACCCCTACGCTAAATGTTGACTCATCAGCTGTCCCCCTAAATTTCTTATAATCCCTCCTCTTCCCCAATTCCTTATAATCCCCCATCCCCAATCGCCCTCACCATCTTATGTTTTCTCGTGTTGCCTCTGCTTAAATTAGTCTAGCCTCGGAAATTGCAGTGAAAGGTTAGTTAGTTTCATTATTCCAGTGTACTATGTTAATTTTTCCAGTGTATTAATTTCACATTTACTATATGTATTTAAAAATAGCTTCTTAATTTTATATGTAAATCTGTATAACTTAGAATTTAACCCTCTTTTTCAGTCTTTTAAAATTTGCCTTTATGAATAGGTTATAGAAATTTTCTTTGTCTTGTTTTTCATTCAATTATTGATTTTAATTTCACATTGTTATTATACAGCCTGAAGATTAGCGTATTGCTCGAAACGTTGCGCATTAAAGAAGACTTTTCATGGCATTTACATTTCTCCTTGTCATTGGATTTCTCCTAAATATTAAATTGAAGCTCTGTAGAAGCAACCCGCATGATTATATATATATATATATATATATATATATATATATATTTTTAGTTATTACGGCTTTATTTTTCAGTTCTCTGTAGCTGTAACGTAAAAACGTTCATAACTAAAAGTAAAAAAAGTAAAACCAAGTCTTTTTGACCCTTTTTAGACCAACTTTATAAGCGGTGTCATTTGGGTTGTTATAAGGACTCGTATTCCGCATTTGAAATGAGATTGCCAAAAGAGAAGATTAAAATTTATATACGAACAGGAACCATTTATTCGTTCAATATCTTCTAACTTTGAAATTTGGGGGTTGGGGGTTGGGGTTGGGGGAGTGAGGGGAAGAGTTTATTTGACTTTACAAAAAAAAAAGATTTAAAATCTGGAGATGGACGCTGATTTTTAATAGGATTTCGTGCATGTACACGCTAAATTGTTCAAAACGAACGAAAAATATATGTATGAAAACTAGAATTAAAAAAAATAGAAAAAAAAAAGAAGGTTCTTTTGAAAAGAAACTCGGAATTGATTTGTGAGGCAAAATACTGGTTTAATTATTTTTAAAACACACACACACACACACACACACACACACAAAAGGTAGCCATATATATATATATATATATATATATATATATATGATTACTTATGAAATCGCGACATTTTCACATTCCTAACTTTGGTTATCAGCATTTAACTTATCTAAATAAAGTAATAAACTCAACCTAACATAGACTTAGCTGTCAAACCTTTATTATACCTTTTCTTTATGATATTTAAGGATTTTCAGTTAAAAAAAATGAAACTGTGACAATACCTCTAATGTCGCTACACCCGCACGTTCGTGTCGCGATGAGCTTCGTGTACCCTAAATATTGTTGCGGTTTAGTAAAGTACCAAGCACACACACCATATATAACGCACGCACACATGCATATATACACATATATATATATATATATATATATATATATGTGTGTGTGTGTGTGTATGTGTATGTGTATATATATATGTGTGTGTGTGTGTGTATTAGGGCGGATCGAAAATGAGGTTTTTAACTTTTTTTCGAAATTCAAATATGGCTAGTGCGGAAAATATGTGGGTGCTATAGATAATGCGTGTGCATAAATATTAGTCCTGCTAAATTATATCTTCAGGTGCCACAAAGCCGTCGAAAAAAGTGAAATATAATGATTTTCTTATATTCTGCATTAGTACAATAACTGAAACTTACTTGTTATTATTATATTAAGTGTTCCAATTACCAAAATAGTTACTGAATTACGCAGCTCTTAGTTTATTTAGATCAATGTTCTTTTGATTAATGATCTAAATAATCCAGAACTCACCACGAGGAGGTGGCTGCGTGTCGAGCTCCACCCATGCCCTCCCAACCACCCATCCTTGCGCATGTTTTTTTCTATTAACGTTTTATTTAAACTTTATATTCAGCTTTACTTTCGAATGATGGCATTTTTTTACGTGACTGAAGTGTGATCTTATGAAGCCATCTCGCGCGTTCAATCCAAATACTTTTGATGATGCTTTAGTCACTAATTTTACCATTCTTTCTACTACTTGTGTATGACAAGGGAATTTCTCGAATGGAGGGGTACTCTTGTTTTCTATGAATTCTTCAATCTCATTTTCTGTCAGGTGTCTTGTCACAGGTGGTTCAGTGACAATGCATTTTTGCCAATTAATTAAATCAGTATAATCAGTAGCTTCAAATTGAATAATAGGTACTGTGAAACGCCTCACAACTTTTTCCTTGTTTGTTTGCCTTGCTTTCTTTATTCGCCTCCACGCTAATTATCTTATGGCGCTGCGGTCATCATGAATCATTGATGCTAGAATATTTTCTGGATTTGCAAAAATGCATTTCTTTGTATGACAGGGTTTACAATATCCTTTACTTCGTCATTCAGTGTTCTTGTTAGTTCAATAGTTTTGAAAACATGTTTTGAGCCATTGACAAAAGACGTACTTTGCTTAATAGAAAACCACATTGGGATGTAGACCTTCATTATAAAAGAAGCAATGTTCATGAGGTTCTCAGATGGACTTACAGTTGAAACGTATAGACGAAGCAAACGATTTGCTGTAGTCAGCCATCGTGAATGTGCCATTTTGCCTGGACTACGATGAGCAAGATCTGGAGAGCAATATCCCTTTGTTATGGCCTGATGAATATCAATTAGATATTTTTGGTCGGTGCTAAGATCTTCACAGTCTACAGTTGGTTCCTCAGCATCAATCCTTTCAAACTCGACAATAGGAAGACTCTCACAGTTCTCTAATTCCCTGCCAATAGGACCGGTGAATCCGCGGGGGCCAGATGTTTTTCCATCCAGCTTTGCAACTAAATGGCGTAATGGCAATTCATTGGCATGGAGCTGGCACACTAAATGTTGAACTGGCTTCTTCAGCTTCAATTCTATAAGCCTTATAACGCCTCCCTTTTCTCCAGTGTTGACTGCTGCACCATCGCATCCAATGGCAACAAGGTTTTCCAGGTTCATGTCATTATTTCCAATATACTCAAACATTCCTTTACACATTTCTTCAGCTGATCCAGAATTCACAGAATAATGGCCCAAATAATCTGAACCAGGTTCTCTCACTAAAGTGATATGTTTTCTGTTACCTTCTTCTGATATACTTTGGACTCTTTTTTTTCTTGGAAGAGTGTAGAATCTTTTCGACCATCAAAATAGATTTCTCTGATTGGGACCTGATTTTGATCTTTCATAATTTCTGATCTCTTCTGATTTTACTCCTATCCACTACTTCAGATGTATTGTCAATAGAAACTTCTCCAATATCTTGCAATACTGCACTAACAATGAATGCTGCAGCTCGATCTGAAACTGCAGTCCTGTCACAAGCAGTAGCCACTGAAGGTAGATTTGTAGTTTTCCTTTTCTTGAATAATTGTTCTTCAGGTTGTTCGAGCTTTCTCTTCGAGCTAACTGGCTCTGGAAATGTATCGTCTGATATTTCGCCAGATTCACTTTCACTATTTGATGTCGATGATGATAATTCAACATTTGTATCCTGCAATTTCTCCTGTGAAGATTCTTTGGTGAGCCTCACAGCTTCTTTTTGCTTTCTTAGCAACGTAGATGCTTTTTTCTTTGAGAGTGTAATATCTACTCTATCAATAAACAGTTTTCTTTCACTCCTTTGATCTAAGAGGAACGTCACTTCTTCCTTTGGAACCGTTTTTCTTTGGGACAAGAACATTGTGTTAGTACTTTGCACTTGCACGCTGCAATGTCAAAAAGTTTCGTGTGTGCTTCTTTTTGAACATATCAATCTTTGCTTTGTAAGCTTCAGAATTTTTTCTGCTTTGGTATGGCTTCATAATGACACGATACTTTTCGTGGTAGCTTCTGAACATTGTTTCAATTCGCCTGTCTGACAGAATTGGGACGGAAGCACTTTCCAAATTGTTTTCAATTTATCAACAACTTGTTCTAATATTTGAGATATTGAAGGATCTTTATTAGTATTCTGTTTCAAATCGTTTCTTACAAACAAGTAATATTTAAAAACTCCTTCGTATGTAGGAAGATTCCTGTGCCACAAATCTTCCCCCGTACCAAACATGGGGCACTCAGTTGAGGCCCTGGTTGATTTTGCACAAACTCGAGACATTTTGAAAGTATACAAATCTGAAAAAGAAAGAGCTAATATCAATTATACGTTAATTTCAGTTAATAGTACATGGTAAAACTTAGGGCAACACAATACAGAAATGCAAAATATATAAGAAATATAGTTTAGACTATCTGAGTAACGCCAACAACAGAACACCCACCTGCTACGAGAGCGACAGCTACACTGAACCGAGGTACTCACGTGACAGCCGAGTGAGCTGACTATAGAAAACTGTTTTTAGAGAATAGAAACTTTTTTTAAAGGTTGACTGAGCTATTTTTATACAAGTGTGAATAAATTCTTGTCTATTGTGCATCGTGGACTCTTCTGTAATTATTGGTAAAAATCTGCTTTTGTCAATTTTTTTCAATATTGAAGGTCATTGTGGCACCTGAAGATATTAATGTTATGATTTTAAATTTATACCAGCTTATTTTCTCACTACTCCACACATTTTCCACACTAGCCAATTTGAAAATTCGAAAAATGAGTTTTTCACTCCGCCCTAGTGTGTATGTATGTATGTATAGAAAATGTAATATCTGTTAAGCAAGTGTATTTTTCATGCATTTTCACTTTCATTTATATTGAAATCAAGATTCACAAAGTGGTGTGAAGTATATATCCAAACATTGAACCTTAAAGATACGAAAAATTCGCCCAAATCGGCCAATTTAGCGCAATCGACCAATTTGGCCTTTTCAACCATTTGCAAGCAAGAAACATTTGTAACAAATGGAAGGACATTGTACCGCATGCAGCTTTTCGTATATGAGAGGATATTTTGCTGCAGCTGCTGCACCCGAATTTCTTCATTTATTGCTATAAGCATCCGATTTAAATTTCATCTATTTGTAACTGTTGTGTTAACGAAGCGAAATAATTGAGAGTCGGCGACGTGTAATACATACACAGGTTAAATTACACACACACACACACACATACCGTATATATATATATAATATATATATATGAATAGAAACGACATAAGTGTTAAGGAACGTTTCTGCACACGAGGAGGAGAGATAACGAACAATGAAAAATGAGGCGAACCGCCCAGGAATCGAACCCAGGGCCTTCCAATTGCCGGTCGGACGCTCTACCATTATGCTACGGACCTCACTCAATCACAAATCGAAATTCTCCCACATAGGGCAGAAACCAATGCCCTGAGAGGGCACCCTCGCAAATCGTGAATATGCGCATATAACTGCAATGACCGCGCAGTATATAAATGAATAGAAACGACATAAGTTAAGGAACGTTTCTGCACACGAGGAGGAGAGATAACGAACAATGAAAAATGAGGCGAACCGCCCAGGAATCGAACCCAGGGCCTTCCAATTGCCGGTCGGACGCTCTACCATTATGCTACGGACCTCACTCAATCACAATATAATATTGATGATGAAAATGGACCAAGCCAGAACGGGCCAGACCCTATCTAAACAGTTACGCTACATACTATTTGGAGATTTCATACCCTTATATACTTGTTCTGTAATTTTGGTGCAAGTTATCTAATATCAATCCTCACGATTCTCACCTGCTACATACAGCCTTCTCCCATCTCCTGACTTCCTTCTTACAAACTTCAATCACAGTCAAAAGACACTTATTCTTCACTTCTGCTTACAATTTCACAGTTTTAGGTCGTACGCTAACTACACTAAGCTACACTTCCACTGAATGGATCCTTGGATCTCACCAAATACCAAGCTAAATTAAGCTTTAATAATAAACACAATAAACTAAAATCTACGGGATTAATACAATAACTCTTTGATAACTAGTAAAAAAGTTATGGAGCGCAGCAAAGAGTGTTCTTCCACTTCCATACAAAAGGCAAACAGAAATGTACATGTAAACATAGTTTTATGATTAAATTTATTAATAACAATGTTCAGTATTCTTTAATATGTACACTAGCCTCTTTCTAGTTCGTCACTTTTCAGTTGTAACATAGCTCCCAATAATCCGGTTGTCGCCTCTGATAGTCCGGCACATCGTAATAAGCCGTTAAGCTATAGCCAATCAAATTTTACCACTGGTAAAAATAAAACCCTCGCCGATGAATGGCACAAATGGCGACCCACCCAACAAGCGGTGATGCCCAACCAATGGGTAGCTGGGCAGGCAAAGACCGAAGCTCTTCTCAACCTTTTTAATTAATCTGTTCAAGGTGTTCTAAAACAGATGAGTAGCAACACCAATGTTGACTCTTGCGAATTAGTAACTTAACAGTGATGCATGACAAGTTGTGGGGGAGGAGGGAGCGACACTAGGTAGTCCGAAAAATTTATTAGTCCGGTATGCCTCCGGAACCAATCATGCCGAACAAGAGAGAAGCCAAGTTAAATTTCATTTGCCACTTGTTAGACTACTCTAATAAATTATCAAGGTCACTCTGTAGATTTTCTCTAGCAAACCAATTGTTTTACCCGCACTTTTAGTATGGTCGACAAATTTAGAAACTTTACTCAAAATTGACATTAAGATCATTAACGTACATTATCAAAAGGACTGGTCCCAAAACGGACCCTTGCGGAACACCGCTAGTTACATTAGCCCACTCTAAAGTTTCCTAAAAGCTTTCCAATTATAGAAGTTAAACTAATAGGCTTATAGTTCCCCTCTGTTGTTTATCCCCCTTTTTTAAAGATTGGAGTTACACTGGCCATTTTAAAATCTGAAGGAATAAAAATTAAAATATTAGAACTAGTATCAAGTATTTCATTCTTTAACTTTTTTTAAGTGCTTTGGGTAAAAATAATCTGCACCTGGTAATTTGTTAATTTTTAACTTATCTATATAGTGAGAAATCTCTTCAGTGTAAACAGTTATCGTAAACTGGGGCAATTCGGGTCAAGTATGGGGTAATTTGGGTTCAGTTCGGGGTAATTCTGGAAGCAAGAAAGACGTGAAAAGTAAACAAAAAACACCTAAAAATGTGAAAAAAATTTAGACAATAAAATGTCAAATAACCTTGGTGCCAATTTCGGTGTTTAAAAAAAAATGATGTGACCCCAATTACCCTTCGAGACCCGAATTTCCCCGTTCTACGGTATGTCAGTAAGCAATGTAAAAGTCCCATTTACATCACTGAGCATGTTACTAGCCTCCGGAATGAAAGAAGTATCATCAACTGTAAAAAACTGATGTAAATAAATTATTTAAAATTATCGCTATCTCCCAATAATTATTAGTTAAGTTACTACTCGAGTCAACCAATGGACCAATATTGCCCCTCAAGAGTTTCTATTACTAAAGTAATCGTAAAATTTCTGAGGGTTTTCTTTACATTCACGAGCTACTTGAATTTCAAAATCACGTTCAGCACATCTAATTAAACGCTTAACATTTCTACGTAAACTGATATAAGTCTGAAAGTGCTGCTGCTCATGGTCTCTTTTATACCTCTTATAGGCTACATTTCTATCTGCAATTGCTTTTCCTATATTTCTATTTCACCATTTAGGTTGCATTAGTAATATATATATATATATATAATATATATATTATATATATATATATATATTATATATATATATATATTGTATGGTTAACGGGTACCCGCATTATCTGTTGTACAGTAAGTACGATATCCCCGAGCGTCAGTAGATAGCGTGGCGGAGCTCAAGACAAGTGTGTGTATATATATGTATATATATAATGTGCAAAATCTCCATGTACTTAATTAAAACTATTGCCTCGGGGACATTTGTACAAAATAAAAAAGGAAATATAACTTTTTTTTATTGGGGGTAATGGCTAAATAATTACTAATAATTTGCTACTGCAATCTGGAACCAAGGGGAACGAAGGGGAAAATATACATCTCGAGAATTTTGCTGCTGATTGACACATTTTCGATTTTTTCAGTTTAATCTGTTCTCTGCCGTTGATGCAAGTTTTAATTCTTAAAAATGGTTTCCTTACAATTGGAATTTTTGTTACAGAAAATACCTTTAAAAATGATACATGCATGCATAGTTTGTTTTCTGTTACTCAGGCTTGCCATAATACAG
The DNA here is from genome assembly GCA_023014485.1 of Bathynomus jamesi. Taxonomy (NCBI): domain Eukaryota; kingdom Metazoa; phylum Arthropoda; class Malacostraca; order Isopoda; family Cirolanidae; genus Bathynomus; species Bathynomus jamesi. Next base: position 368,495 of record JAJOZX010001273.1, on the reverse strand, counting down.
GATGTTTCTAAAGCCTCGCAACCCCCTCCCCTCCAAAAAAAAAAATATATATATATATATACCGGGTGTCCGAGAATTATCTGTACAATTTTTGGCTGTTATTAAAAGTCAACCATGAAGTGTAGAAATTCCAGTGTTGTCCCATTTTACAGAGAAACTCATTAAGTTTTTTCTGATAACAAGTTTTGACAAGTCTTTTCTTTTTTGTACGCGGGTGACAGACATTGATGATTTAAAAGCAAGAATCACAGCTGCTATTGAGCGAATTGATGTGGATATGCTGTAGCGTACATGGCAACATTTGGATTATCGATTGGATGTTTTGCGAATCACTGATGGTGCACATATCGAATGTTTGTAACAACGTTACTTTAATAAAAGAAACTTTTGAAAATACAGATTCTAAATAATCTTGTTTAAGAATTTTACGTGTGTTATCAAGAATTTTATTAAAAGATGAAATTGTACAGATAATGTTCGGACACACTGGAATTTCTAAAAAACTTGTCAAAACTTGGTATCAGAAAAAACTTAATGAGATTCTCTGTAAAATGGGACAACACTGGAATTTCTACACTTCATGGTTGACTTTCAATAACAGCCAAAACTTGTACAGATAATTCTCGGACAACCTGTATATATATATATATCCTCGGTGGTGTAGTGGTTAGCGTCGCTGACTACGAATCCATCCGCCCCGGGATCGAGACCCGGTGACGGCACCCGGCGCGCAGCAAAACCCACCTGTTCATCCTTCCACACAATAAAGAAAGTGGTTGGTAGATAAATGGGTACCCTGGGTGGCCTAGTGGTTAAGACGCTGTGCTGCAGGTGGGGCGTGGTTCGGACTCCACGTTAAACTGTAGGTCTAAGGTGGAGTGAAAAGCTTTGACCTTCGTCAGTGTGAACAATTCGGGCGGAAGCTAACCAAAGTATATGATGCAAACCCACGAGGAAAAAGAAAGGTTTGCATCATTCATCCATTTCACGTGTTTAATTGTGAAATTCATCCCATACATACAGTGTATATATATATATATATATAATATATATATATATATATATATATATATATATATATATATATACTACCAGTCAAAAGTTTAAGTACACCCTGAAATATACATAAATTTTCAAATTTTGTTTAAAGTTTTTTATTTATTAACTAAGCATGACACAAATTCATAAGTACAAACATGGGAACTTAAATAACAACAAATCAGGACAATTTACCAAAAGCAAAGTCTAAATTTTAGATTCATCAAAATAGCCTCCTCTAGCAGCAATTACAGCAGAACAAATTCGAGGCATGCGCTCAACAAGAGAAAGAAGATAGTGTGGTGAAAGCTGATGCCAGCATTCTTGCAAGAATTCCCAGAGCTTCTGAGCACTGGATGGCTGCTTGGCTTTTACTCATCGATCCAGTTCTTCCCACACTAGCTCGATGGGGTTCAGATCCGGAGACTGTGCTGGCCATTCCATAAGTGTGAGCTGACGTTGCCGTTCTTTCTGCTTCAGGTAATTTTGACAAAGCTTGGAAGTGTGTTTAGGATCATTGTCTTGCTGCATTATGAACTGTTGGCCAACTAGTCTCAGTCCAGATGGGATGGCATGGCGCTGTAGAATTCTGTGATAGTCACGTTGGTTCAGTATGCCAATGACTTTGTGGAGATCTCCAACTTGCTCCCCTGCAAAACATCCCCAGACCATCACACTTTCTCCACCGTGCTTCACTGTTGGCACAACACACTGCTGTGTCATTCTTTCACCCGCTCTGCGCCGCACAAATACTCTGCGTTTGGATCCAAAAACTTCGAACTTTGATTCGTCAGTCCAAAGGACAAATTTCCACTGCTCAACAGTCCATTTTTGGTGTTTTTAGCCCAGGCTAGCCTTTTCTTTTTGTTCTGGAGTCTTAGCATTGGTTTCTTTGCTGCAGTTCGTCCTTTTAATCCTGCCTCTCTTAGTCTTCTCTGAACTGTTGATATTGAAACTGTTGTACTTCTGGAATTGTTCAGCTGGGCTTTGATTTCAGGTGCTGTGAGGCGTCTGTTGCGCAGTCTGGTGACTCGGATATACTTGTCCTCTAAGTCTGTTGTGGTTCTTGGCCGCCCTGACCTTTTTCTGTCCTTATTTTGACCAGTTTCTTCGTACCGTTTAATGGCACAAGCAACCGCATTCACAGAAACTTTTAATCAGGGTCAATAATGGTGGACCCACGTCTCGTCTCCTGTCACAATGCTGTGCAGAAATTCATCTTCATTTTCGAAGCGCTACAGATTTTCTTTACAAATGCGTAGTCTCTCAGTTTTCATCTCGGTAGTGAGCATGCGAGGCACCCATCTGGCGCAGACATTTCGGTAACCGAGAATATTGATAATGTGTCCCACTCGCTCTTTGGAGTTATCGAACATTGCAGCAATTTCATTTTGTTTAATGCGACGATTTCCCCGAATCAGTTCGTCAACGTAGTTCCGATGAGACTCATTGGTTGCCGTTACAGGCCTTCCACTTCGCGGTTTGTGTCGCAAATCTTCTTGCCCTGCTTCTCTTTCCTTACACTGCCTCGCCCAACGTCGAACGGTACTCACATCAACACACTGTTTGCCGTACACAGTTTGCTTTCGCCGATGAATGTCTATGGGAGCAACACTTTCCGCGGTCAAAAATTCAATTACGGCACGTTGCTTGAAGCGAATGTCTTTACTCCTTTCCATTGTAATCGATACTGAACCAACGTTTGGGATGAGTGTAGAGTATTTTAGCTATAACACAAAACCGGTTTTATCTGGTTACCTCTACACAATCTGGAATGGGGCGGAGATATCAAATTACATCAGAAAACCGGTTTTATCTGGCTACATTTACACAATCCAGAATTATTCAAGTGGAGGCACTACTTTTCAGCCCATCCTCGTACTGTATATATTTTATAACTCTGACACGCTTTCTTTTACGTTTCCTCCCCAAAATTCCCTTAGAAGATTCAGATATGAGGGAAATCCGAGAGGAATCCATATAGGGATTTTGTTTTACAATGCATTCATTTAGTATGTTTGATAAATAATAAAAAAAGATCAAGATGAAAAGTTTCAAAATGTTTATATATCTGATTTATTATACATGCAGGGGATGCAAAAGTGAGAATGCAGAAACGTGTTGCCATAACTTATACCAAACTACTTCGCATATACTTTACCTGAAGGCGGAAAACAAAAGGAACATGCCAAATGTCCCTCGGGAGTTCGAAGACTTCCAAACATAAAGAATAAAATGTTTCTTGAGAGAATTAAGGCTTGGTTCGATTGCAGCAAAGTAGAGTGCAATTCAATGTTAAATTGCCTTTGAATGTTAAATTATAAGGGATGCAGTTACACCCATACAGAGAAATTTCAGTTAAGAATAACTGGCTGTTAATGGGGCGATATAAGATAGAATGATTAAGGGTTGTCGGCTGGGCTTGTTCATTTGATAATGAAAACACACACGTGTGTG
>JAJOZX010001273.1:305000-362500 GCA_023014485.1 Bathynomus jamesi | reverse complement strand
CAACGTTTCGAGACAACGACACTCAATAGTTAGTGGGGTTACGTCGTAGCCAGTATTGTAACACCGCTTCCCGTTGATTGGCGAAGTTACGCGACATTGGGTCGGATAGTAGTTGGATTGGAAACCGTCCTCCGCGTTCTGACTACGTAGCGATCCGTGATTCGGGTCCCACGTAAAGCTGCAGGTCCCTTCAGTCATATGAAGGGTCATCTGTTGCGAAGGAGGTTAAAGAACACTATCATTACATTTTTCAATAGTTGGTATTTTCGAACTATCGGGTGACTTTTTAAACACTTTAAAAAGTTTGTATTTTTTATATACTGAAATAAAAACATGAAATTTTTCAATGCACCTTTTCTAGCATCGGGGAATTAGTTCACTGACGCAAAACATGATCTGTGTTTATGTACTCTCAGCTGACGATATTTACACGATACTTTCGACGTGAGAGTCCTGTCCTGTGGTTTGCGATAAAGGAATATAATGATCACCAACATCACCAGATCTAAACCCCTGTGACTTTTATCTGTGACATTATTTAAAAAATAGTAATTAAACAGAACCCACGCACGCGCAATAGAAAAATTGAAAGCGTCAACTGGAACAAGAAATTTTTCAGATTTCAACAGCTACTCTGTCCAGAGTAAGAAAAACTTTGTTGTTTGTGTGCAATGAATTAATAAGCTGAGAGAACATCACGCAGAGGATGTTTTGCGCTTGGGGACTAATTCCCCATGAGTAGAGAAGGCACAGTAAAACTTTAAGGCTTTTATTTAATTTAATAAAAAAGATACAAACCTTTTAAACTGTCACATGTTTTAAATATCATATCATATATCCGATACTAAGTAAGTAATACACGTAAAATTTTTGTATAATTGTACCTCTTGGCACCGAAACTACACCCATTATATATATATATATATATATTACTAAAATAACGGATGTATTTCAGGTAGCAAGAGAATAACAAGTATAATGCATGTATTAAAGAGCATTTGGTCCTCAAGTACCAGGTTTAGAGAGCAGTTTAACTTTGAGGTCTTCGCATGAGAAGATGCCTAGACAGTTGTAGAAGGAAATTATCTCACTAATAAATAAACTTTAAATAATACAATTATAAGTTATAACGTACTCGTTAAAGTGAGTTAATAATTTATAATAATACTGTTTAGAGTCGTTTGATCTTCTTCATATGGAGAAGATCTACGGGGACCTACGGCTTTACTGAGATACGAACTACATCAACTGAACGTCAAGGGCAATGGTCACCCATCCAAATAGTGAATGGACCAAACCTCGATTAACTTCGTTGATTTAACTGGAAGCGGTGTCTAGACATGGCTGCGACGTGACCCTTTTATGATTATACTCGAATTATATTTCTTAGCTTCTCAAATTATTCTCGTAGTTTGGTTGGTTGAACAGTAGACTCGGGTGAAAGGCCGGGTTCGATTCTCATCGGTGTCGCGGCTGGAGTTGGTCTAGCCACCAATTCCGTGATTACCCGGGCTCAGTTGACTCTTCCGGGAGTTCACATCACCCCTTTCCGTGAGGGAAAAAGAGAGGGTCCGGATGGTATATGTTACTCAAGTTATTTTCTCTTACCTTTTTACAATAAATTAATCCACTTACTGATGACACAGCCAGCGCCCGTGGTGGCTCAGTAGATAGAACCGTTTCGCAATAAGCGAAGTGAAGACACTGAAGCCGGGGGTTCGACTCCCGATGTTGCTAGTAATAATAATAATAATAATCAGGAGTTAGCGCAATGGGCCGCATTAGTTGGCCTGAGCACTGTGCCAGTTTCTGGCCCTCCTTACTCATTATTTACGCCTTAGTAATTCCTCAGACATAACTGCTCGCTCACTGAACGCGTTACAAAGTGATCTGTGCACACTGGAAAAAAGTTCGCCTAGGAACAAAATTTCGAAAGAGCATAAAAAATTACTAATTGTAATATTGTGTTTTCTGTGGATATTTCTTTTAGTCCTTTTGGTGAGGGTAATAAAGTTTAGAAAACAAAATCCAGTCATTATTAATTAGTAATTTTTTTATATTTTTTTCCAAATGTTAGATTTCTAGGCGAACTTATTTTCGAAACTGTACATATATATCACTGCAAAAAACATCAGGAATTTTAATAGTTTTGCACAGTGGCGACTCGTGGGTTTTGGCCGCCCTGTGCGGTAGCCAAATTGGCCGCCCCCCTTCCTTAAACGTAACATACCTTCCACTACAGCAAACACACGTATATAAAGGATTTACATTTTATTGATTGAGGAACAATGTAATAATGATGAAAATTGAAACCGTGATGATAGACAATAAAAAAAAATTTAATAATTCAATTTAAAACATAGAAAACAATATGGTATTTCGTACCATACCGTACCGTAATGCCAGCCTTGGCCAAAATTGGCCGCCCCCCAAAGTGGCCGCCCTGTGCGGTCCGCACACCCCGCACACCCCACGCTACGCCACTGGTTTTGCAGATACGTCACTGCGGCTTTTAACCGTCCAATTTGATATACTATTGCATATATCATGTAACGAGTATGCGTACTATAATGTTACGGACTATTTTCAGATATTCAGAAGTCACCTGAATGGAGAGAACTTAATTCATAGCAAATTGACGCATAATAGAAATTAATGCATCACGTAAATTAAAGTATGAAGGGAACTATTTATTTTCATTTCAGAAATTAGCAATATGAAACTTCTTAAATTATCGTAGGTGGCTGCCGTAATGAAAAACACTTGTAATAAGGATACTACGTAATATTAATAATGATAATAATTATAATAATGGCCTCTACACGTTCATTAAACTCCCGGAAGAGGCTTTATATATATATAATTAATATATATATATATATATATATATATGCTGCAAACCCACAAGGAAAAAGAAAAAAGATTCCAAGGCCTTTCGTGTATTCAAAGCTACACCTCGTCAGGGAATGAAGTTAAAAGGCGAGAAGCCCATATATATATACATCGTACAGGAAAAACAAAACAATTAGCACATACTTAACAAGGGTTAATGAGAGGCAAAAGAAATTTTAACATGATATCGTCAATTTTATAAGTCCCCGAGCTGTTATTGAAATTGTTTTTAAAATTAATAAATGCACATTCTAGAATATTTCGTTCTATTATATATCTGTTTTTAACAAGCGCTTTAGAACTATCCCACTTGATGCTATGGTTACATCTATACATATGGTTAAATAAAGCATTGGAAGTATTAGCTGTTCTACACGCATATTTATGCTGTTTTACCCTAATATCTAACGTTTTACCGGTTTGGCCTATATATACTGAGTTACATTGTGTACATCCGATCGAATACACACAACCAACAACATTATCAGGGCTATTCTTTATTAGGCGTGATTTAACAGTATTATTATACTTAAAGATTACATTAATGCCAATTGCTTTAAGTACAGTTGGAAGGTATTGAAAATTAACATGGTAAGGTAGGCTAAGGATATTTTTACGCTGAAATTCCTTTACAATTACATTATTATAATACCTATTCTTGGCTTTCTTAAGACAGTTATCTAAAAATGAAATAGGAAAACATAATTTAGTACCAATATTCATGATATTGCATAACTCAGAATCTAAAAATTCAGGACTGACAACTCTCAATGCTCGAAGAAACATAGCAGAGAAAATAGAGGATTTAATCGAAGGATGATGGTCAGAATAAAAATGCACGTAAGAGTTATTATTAGTAGGCTTACGGTAGACTTCATATTGAACTGATTAGAGCATCTCCAAATTTTTAGATCAAGAAAAGATAGGCTTCCCTCATTTTCTTTTTCAACTGTAAACTTAATAGATGGGGCTAAATTGTGGGTTTGCAGCATTCATTCATTTCGCGTGTTTTATTGTGAAATTCATCCCATATATATATATATATATATTATATATATATATATATATATATATATATATATATATATATATATATAATACAGGGTGGGCGGAAAGTAGCTCCCTAATTTAAATTACATATAAATTATGTATAAATTGTGATTGTACTGTTATATTGTTATGGTGTGTTCTCTAAAGTGGTACAATTGTAACGGTAATCTTTTTTTTTTCATTTCAGATTGAAGGGTAACATGGCTGAGCGTTTAACACTGCAGGAGCGTGCCCAGTTGGCGGCACGGTACGGAGTTTGGCAATCTGTCGTTCGAGTTCAAAGATGGTGGCGGGCCATTCACGGACCACGTGCCCAAGTGGACCCGAAAACAATCAAGAACTGCCACTCGAAGCTCATGACCACGGGGTCTGTGGCAGATGTTCGAAGATGTGGTCGCCCTTCGACATCCAGGGCCCAGGAGACGGTGCAGGCAGTTCAGGAAATGTTCGCACGTAGTCCACGAAAGTCAACTCGCCAGGCAGCTCGGGAAAGTGGACTCTCCGCTACTCAGTGCGAACTGTGCTGAAGAAGGAGCTGAACTGGCGTGCGTGGAAGCCGCATTACTGCCAATCTCTCTCGGACGAGGACTGCGACATTCGCATGGAGTTCGGGGAAATCATGCTGGCTTGGCATGAAGACTGGCCCCATCTCTTCCGCAACATCCTCTGGAGCGACGAGGCGGTGTTCCACGTCGGAGGATTTGTCAACCGCCACAATTGCCACTACTGAGCAGGAGAGGATCCCATGGTTACCGCTGAAAAACGGCAGAATCGGTTCAGTGTAACGGTGTGGTGTGGTATGACCTCAGATCAGGTTGTGGGCCCGTTCCTTCTGCGCAACACCATGAATGCTGAGCGGTACCTTGCTATGTTGCGAAACGAGGTCTGGCCGGTTGTCAGCACATGGGAGAACATCGACGATCTGATATTTATGCAAGATGGCGCCCCTCCGCACTTCGCTCTTGTTGTCCGTGAGTAATTGGATGCCCACTTCCCTGGGCGTTGGATGGGTCGTCGTGGTCCACATCAATGGCCAGCCAGGAGCCCCGACTTGACACCGTGCGACTTCTTTCTTTGGGGGTGGGTAAAGGAAGAAGTCTACCGCACCAAACCGAGGACATTGGAAGAACTGGAGGACCGAATTCGGGAAATCATGTCCTCCATCCTGCCGGAGTTCTTGCTAAAGTCAGTGGACGCCATTCCTGGGCGGCTCCAGAAGCTGGTGGAAAGAGTTGGAGCCCACATTGAATTTTAGAGAAAACCTACCATGTATGCCTACCTTTTCATATTATTTCTTCTGAAATAAATGGATAATATACGTATTTTTTTACCAATCCAAAATAGGGAGCTACTTTCCGCCCACCCTGTACAGTATATATATATATATATGCATATAACTGCAATGACCGCGCAGTATATAAATGAATAGAAACGACATAAGTGTTAAGGAACGTTTCCGCACACGAGGAGGAGAGATAACGAATAATGAAAAATGAGGCGAACCGCCCGGGAATCGAACCCAGGGCCTTCCAATTGCCGGTTGGATGCTCTACCATTATGCTACGGACCTCACTCAATCACAAATCGAAATTCTCCCACATAGGGCAGAAACCAATGCCCTGAGAGGGCACCCTCGCAAATCGTGAATATGCGCATATAACTGCAATGACCGCGCAGTATATAAATGAATAGAAACGACATAAGTGTTAAGGAACGTCGTTTCTATTCATATATATATATATATATATATATATATATATATATATATATATATACTGTATATATATATATATATATTATATATATATATATATATATATATATTATATATATATATATATATTAGGGTGCCACTTATTTGGGGTGTTTTTCATTTTTTGGGAATTTCTATCAGGACGGGCGCATTTCTGGTGTCATTCCGTCTAAAAACATTGTGTGTAAAATATTTTTTAAATAAAATAATAATTAGAACTGCCTCAACGAGGTCAAAGTTTATACTTTTTGTCGAAAAGTACTCATGGCGTTCTGTTATCATGTCAGTTTTCGTTTCGATAGCTGCTGTAGTTTCTGAGTTGAAAAATGATAACAGACAGACAGACGGACGGTCAGAGTCGTTGGTTTAGTCTTCCGCACTGGTGTACAGAAGACTAAAATGAGGTATTATACAGGGTGTAACACGAGTTTATCCAAATATTGATACAGGCGAAAGAACATGTTATTCTAAGTAGAAAATGGGTTGGGACGAGTTTTGCCAACACTAACAGTGTTTCATTCTCTTTTTCAGTGAGTTCTGAAACGACGTGATGGCTTCGGCAACAAGATCTAAAACAGCAGTCTATCTCCTGGGGACCGTGGACCACAGCATCACAGGAAGCATGCTGCCTACGGGAAAGCAGGCGCTTCAGTACTTTTTCCACCTTCACCTTGACGTCAAGAAGCCGATCAAGGAAGCAGCCGCTGAGACAGTGACCGCAGTCAAGGAATTCTGGGAGCGGTCCCGTATTCCTACGCAGAAAGACCAACGCGCAAGGGACAAGGTTCTCCGAATGTACGAGAAGTGGCGGGCTCTGAACAAGAACTCGAAACGGCGCACTGTGACCCAAATCAGGAACGAGGCCGAGTTCCTCTCATCCCTTGACCGCCTCTTCGACATCGCACACGAACAGGCGATGTCGATGATCACAATCGAAGAGGACAGGGAGTTCCTGACGGGACAAAGGGCCGAGGTGCGGCGCGGCCGCATCTCCTCCACACGTGACATGACGCTGCACACTGAGGAGGAGCGTGCGAGGAGACAGAAGCGGAAAGGAGCCGCCGGCAAGATGATGAAAGGGCGAACAGAGAGAGCCGAGAAGAACTCGTCGAACTGGCATCGAGCTCCAGCTCAGGTGCAAGCAGCCCGACTCGGTCACCGACACGGCGTCGTCGCCGAGAAGAAGAGGAAGAGCTCTCTCTCCCGGGCCCGTCCACTTCGAATGCAGAAGCATCTACGACCCCTTTACCACCCAAGCGATTCCGCGCGTCGAAAAAGATGATCACCCTGATCTCTCCGCAGCGATGGATCGGACGAAACTTACCGACCGAGAAGGTGTTTTTTTGCTGTCGGCGGCTGCGAGGAGCTTGGGCCACGACCCTGAGGAGCTGGTCTTGAACCGCGAATCCTCCCGCCGCGACCGAGCAAAGTTCCGTGCTATGGCAGCAGCGGAAATGAAGGCAGCCTTCCATCCTACTGTGCCGCTGACCGTTCACTGGGACGGGAAAATCGTACCAGCGGCTGACGGAGGCCCTGCTGAAGATCGCCTTCCAGTTCTGGTGTCTGGGGAGAACGTCGACAAGCTTCTGGCTGTGCCCAGCCTCCCCGACGGCACCGGCCGCGCCATGGCGGAAGCCGTCCTCTCTGCCCTCGAGGATTGGGACATGAAGGGACAGATCTGTGCCCTCTCTTTTGACACCACCGCCTCAAACACAGGACTCTCAGGAGGAGCTTGCTATATCATTGAGCAGAAACTCGAGAAGACAGTGCTTTATTTGGCTTGCCGCCACCACATCCACGAACTGGTGTGCGAGAAGGCATTCACGGCGTGCCTCGGTCCCTCTACTGGTCCTGACATCCTCCTGTTCAAACGATTCGCCGCCCAGTGGGACTTCATCGATCAAACCAAAGCGAAGCCCTTCGAGGATGGAACCATGCCGCAGCACCTGAAGGACGCCCGCGACGACCTGCTGATCGAATTCAGCCGCCTCCTCGACGGTCAACATCCACGTGATGACTACAGGGAACTTCTGGAGCTCTCTGTAATTGTGCTGGGCGGTCCGAACAAGCGGGGTGCCCGGTTCGCTCGTCCCGGCGCCTTCCATCGCGCGCGCTGGATGGCAAAAGTCATCTATGCCATCAAACTGTTCCTGTTCCGGGAACAGTTTCAGATGTCGTCAGGCGAAGCGGCTGGAATCCGGCGATTCACCATCTTCGCCGTGTCCATCTACGTGACGGCCTGGTACAAAGCGCCGCTCCCGGCAACGGCCCCAGCCGCGGACCTCGCGCTGCTCAAGGCCCTCGTCTATTATCCGGACTCAGCGGTGGCCAAGGCGACGGCGACAGTCTTCGCCAGGCACCTATGGTACTTGAGCGAGCGCCTCGTCACCCTGGCCATCTTCGACGAGGGTATCGACTTGGCGACAAAGCGGGAGATGATTAAGGGATGGAAGAAGAGGAAGGATCGGAGGATCCCCCGCGGCGTATCAATGTGGACCTGTCCACCGCCTCAATCGCCAACAATACATTGGCCAAGTTCACAACGACTACATCAAAGGAGTTCTTCAAGGTTCTGGACATCAGCACCGCCTTCCTGCTCAAGGATCCGGAGGAGTGGCGGACGGACCCAGCCTTCATCGCCGCATCCCGCCGAGTCCAGGCCCTTCAAGTTGTCAATGACTTCGCGGAGCGCGGGGTGGCGTTGATGCAGTCTTTAAACCTGGCCCTTACCAAGAGTGAAGACCAAAGGCAGTTCCTCTTACAAGTGGTCGAGAAGCACCGCTGTGACTTCCCAACCGCCCGCAAGTCCACCGTGACCTCTGCAAAGTAGGCAACAATGAGAGGGAGATGGGCGCCCATGATACCCCCCCCCCCCTTGAGGGGCTAATACTCGAGTTGAGGGGGACCTAGAGTTGAAAGTATGAAGTCCAGTTATATGTTTTAGGTCAAGATTAGTAGCTTGAACAAACTAGAAGTGATATTTTATTTGCTAGAGGCATAGAACATCATGATCTAAAATTTCTACTTTTCGAGAAAATATACAAACTTTGACCGTATTGAGGCAGTTCTAAATATTGTTTTATTTCAAAAATATTTTACACACGATATTTTTTGACAAAATGGAACCAGAAACGCGCCCGTCCCGATAAAAATTCAAACTTTCGAAAATAAGTGTCACCCTAATATATATATATATATATATATTATATATATATATATATATATATATATATATATATATATATATATACACTGTATATATATTATATATATATATATATATATATATATATATATATATATATATACTGTATATATATATATATATATATATATATATATATATATATATATATATATATATTATATATATATATATATATATATATATATATATATACTGTATATATATATGTGTGTGTGTATATATATATATTATATAATATATATATATATATATATATTATATATATATATATATATATATAATATATATATATATATATATATATATATATATATATATATTTTATATATATAGTGGTGGTCATAAATATTCGTAGACAAATGTTTCAGTTATACTCATCCTTATTTTTTTTACCATAACTAGAATATTTATGAAGATTTTACCGTTCGTTCGGAAAAATTTAACAAATAAAAAAGTTAGTTCAGTTCTAACATATAATGTAAAACATTAAAGAATTTGAGGAAAATAAAAAAAAATTAAAATGCAAAAGTTTTCGTACATTTATTTACAAAATTATTTAATACTTTGTGTTTCCACCTTAGGTTTCAGGAATTCAAATCTTTTATCAGTAGTTGGCTGTTTATTGAATAGAGACTGTTGGCAATTTTGAATTCTAGAATTTTCTCTGTGAATCTTCATGGAAGATGGATGCCAAGCCATCAGTAAGCAATGGGTCGTCGTGGCAAAGAGATCTTAAGAGATCTGCTATTGCTGCACACGAATCTGGAAAGAGTTATTAGGAAGATAGGAGAAGAACTTCTAAATCCATTTACGATGGTTGTTGCAATTATAAAGAAGTGGAAAGACTTTAGAACAATCAAAACTCTATGAAGGTGTGGACGATCTTGCAAAATTTCATAATGTACAGCAAGACGGATTGAAGAATGTCTTCTACGAATCAACGACTGACTGCGGGTGATACTGACCGAACATAAAGACTATCTAAGGTCGATGTCCATTCCTCTACGTCGTACATTGAGAGAGAGTGGTCTGCGTGGAAGAGTTGCTCGAAGAAAACCTCTTCTTCGAAAAGCGCACAAACTCGTTTAAAGTACGCCAGAGATGATCAAAATGATGGAGTTGCATTTTAGACGAAAGTTCTGTGGACAAACGAGACAAAAATTTAATTATTCAGGAACGAGCAACGGTATGTTTGGCGAAAATCAACTACTACATTCAGGTCCAGGAAAGCTCTCTGTCATCAATAGGATCTTGAATTCGAAGAAATATCAGGAAATTTTAGAAAAAAATGTATTGCCTTCAGTATGGGAGTTGCGAATGGGTTGGTATTTGGTACTGCAACAAGACAATGACCCAAAACACAGAAGTAAGAGCACCACTAAAATGGCTGTAACAAAAGAATTTCAAGCTTTTCGAGTTGCCCTGTCAAAGCCCAGATCTCGATTCAATCGAAAACTTATGGTTTATTTTAAAAAAGGTGTCCGCAAGAGAAACCTTTCGAATTTTGAATGAATTGCCACAAATTTTTTAGAAGAATGGGCTAAAATTTGTACAGAGACTTGTCAAACGCTTGTTGAAAAATACCCAAAACGAATCATTGAAGTCATTCAAGCAAGCAAAGGGTTGACACACAAAGTATTAAATAATTTTGTAAGTAAATGTACGAAAACTTTTGCATTTTAACTTTCTTTTTTTTATTTTCCTTAAATTCTTTGAGGTTTTGCATTTTATGTTAGAGTCAACTAATTTTTTTTATTTCTTGATTTTTTCGAAACCGTAAATTTTCATAACTATCCCATACATGGTATAAAAGATAAGGACGAATATAACTGGAATATTTCTCTGTACGAATACTTATGAGCGTCTATATAATATATATATATATATATACCTTATGGACCTTACCTTATGTTGTTTCGTGCGTTGGTTTCTCTTCACACGGAGGTGAAGCTGGTGACCCCGCCTCTAGGTCTGGCCTGGTGGAGGAGCGAGTTGCTTTCTTGCGCTCTCCACCGTACATAGCCAGGCACGCCCGGCTCATCTGGTACTGTCCTGAGCCAGGCATCCAGTCTTTTCTTGAAGACTTCAACTTTGACCCCCGTTACGTTTCTGAGGTCCTTAGGAAGCTGGTTGAAAAGTCTTGGCCCCCTGACAACCAAGCTATTTTCCTTCAGGGTTGAGGAGGTCCCTTGTCGGGCCTTTAATTTGGGAACACTACACATTCTGCCTTTCCTATTTTCCAGTGTTGTTTGAATGGTAATTGGGTTTAGTTTTAGGTTTGGTACCAGTTTTTCGATCATTTTCCATATGTAGATTATGATGTACCTCTCTCTTCTTCTTTCCAGTGAGTACAGATTTAGTTTACGTAGTCTTTCCCAGTAGTTGCTGTGAAATGCCTTTGCGTTTCTTCTAGTTTATTAGTTTCTTCCTTTTTATATGGGGACGTCAAAACTGAGCAGTATTCAAGTTTTGGTATAATCAGTGTTTTTAGCAGGGGAATCATTACTGTCCTGTCCCTTCTCTTGAACGTTCTTAGAACGTAGAATACACACACACACACACACACACACACACCACACACGCGAGTATATGTACATATACTCGTAATGTAAACTAAACTTCCTATACAAGTATAACCCTTCGAAATGTTTATTCAGGGAATCTTCTTCAAGCAAAAGTTGCCGATTCTCTTAATAATATATGTATTTTCTCTTCCGCTTCTATACACCATTCTCATATAATTAAAATGGGTGAACATGAAAAAAAAAAGAACGGTGAATATTGAACATTTTTCCTCTCCACACACACATACATACATTCATACATACTAGTGATGTAGGTCACATCCGCACATTTTCTCGCATCCGCATCCGCACTTTGGACTGCGGATGTCGTGCGGATGTGGACCGTTGAGATAAAATGTCATTAATAAGCGGAAATTATCAAATTCTACTATATTAATAGAACTAGTTCATTGTGCGCAAAAGTGATGCAAGCGACAAGACGAGAGGCTGTTCTTGTATGAAGTTACTCTCTTGCAACCTACTTAGATCCACGTTACAAAGCTAAGTTATTTTCACCTAGTACATTACTGTAGAACGAGTTAAATCATCACTTGGCAAAGCAGTTGAAGAGCTTCAATCTCTTGAATCTGTCGCTTCGCCACCCACCAAAAGAATAAAAGTTTCAGTGACAGAACCAACACCTTCAACAAGCAAATCTATCACAGAATCTGTCTCTCAGTTTCTTGAGTCAAGCAGCAATGACGAGACCTACGCGATGTCAAAAGATGTAGTAAAAATGATCGAGAGCTATCTCCAAGAAAAACGCCTGGCTGCATGTGACAATCCTATTAGTTGGTGGAAAAATACGCAGAATATCTATCCATACTTGAGTAAACTTGCGAGGAAACATTTAGCCTGTCCTCCAACAAACGTACCAAGCGAGAGATTATTTAGCAGTGCTGGATTAATATATGATGAAAAGAGAAACAGACTGGCAGCAGAAAAGGCAGAAAAATTAATGTTCCTTAAGCATAACCTTCCTATAATTAAGTTTGAACATTAAACGATGAACATCTTAGTTTACTTTATTTTAATTACTCATTTATAAATATGCCTAATAAAACTTTAAACTTAATATAAATAGTTATCAAGCTAATTAAAGATCTCTTTCTATAAGGGTGGAGGTTGGGGAAAGAGGTCGGTGGGGTGCATTTGAGTTGGGTTCACGTCCCGCATCCTGGTAACACAATTATGGTTTCTAATTGTGGCTGAAACTCAACAAAATATAACGAATTTATTTGCAGACGAATTCACTAATTGATTTCTATATTAGTTAGATGCTTGATATTATTTTATATGTTCAGAGAAAAGTACAGCAATTATTGTACAATTAATCAATTATACTACATTATAGCTACAGCTCTCTCTATATAATAACTTATTATATACGTTAAACACAACAAATCTCGAATATATCCTAAAAAATAACGAAAATGTAGATATCCGCATCCGCGGATGTTGAAATCAAACATCCTCATCCGCATCCGCATCCGCGGATGTGAAAAAAATGACATCCGCTACATCACTAACATATATATATATATATATATATATATATATATACAGTATATAAAATTGAGGGGTTGCGCGTCTTAAGGTACCTAAGCGCCACCACAGGCGAAAACGTGTTTTTGATGGATATCACTATTTTCACCCTTCCTCTATCGCGTGGTTTGGGTTATAATGACCTTACGACACTAGAAGTATGGTTGAAACCCTTATGAAGCGAACTACTTTTTTCACCTCTATCACCAGCTGGGCTCTACCCCCAGATGTGATGCGCGTCTTCAGGCCCCAATATCCCGTTCAACTGGTGGGGGTGGGACGCTCGGTCTCTGTGTGGCGGGAACAGCAGGAGGAGCGTGAGCCAATGAAAACATGGCAGCCACGCCGCTCTGCTTTCTGATTGGCCACCCGCTCCACGCGCCGAGAGGGACACGACACAAACATCTCGCCAGTACCTTAAGACTCGCGTTGCTGTTAGCAGGCGTCCTGTGTTCGTGCTCATATTGCTGAATATTGCGTGATTATTCTATTCACCCGGCTTCTAATTATTATCAACGTGTGCAACAATGTCTCACCGTGCTAGTGATAGTGATGAAAAATCAATGGAATCATTCTGTGCCAGAAATCGCACCCAAAGTTCGGCATAATAAGAAAATAAAAAAATAAAAAATATATACATATATAAAATATAAAATATGAAAATCTATTCCAAAAACTCAACATCTTCATTAGCATACTTAGAACTCTAATTTAGCCAAAAATGAACATTCTAGCTCAATTAATAACAGAGATACTATTGCCAGAATATTGCTGAACTTTGGAGGCGATTTCTGGCGAATTTTAATTTTGGCGCTTAGGTACCTTAAGACGCGGGACCCCTCAATATACTGTATAAAATGTACAGTATATAGTCAATGTACAAAAGTCTGGAGCCACCTTTGGTATAGATCTGAAATTTGAAACAGTCATACTTTCAAAATAAGGATAATAGTGAATAGCTAAAATAAAAATAGTTTTAGTGTATGTATATTATTTATGATCCATACATGATTAATAGTTTGTTGGACCTTATTTGAAGTTGATGATAGGATACAATGATGAGACATGAAGCAACCAAATTGTGGCATCGACCAAATGGACGATGTACGTCGATGTTACAAGGTATTTTCTCTTTGACTATGTTGTCGATGTCCTTCCAAAGATATTCTGTTGCAGTACCCCAAGTGCTTCCTTGGAATGCCGCGAAATTTCTTGAAAATAACAAAAAATAAGTACTTCAAAAATTCGAAAGTTAGTGAAGATAAGCAAATTTAAAATGAAACAAAACATTCGCAATTTATATAGGTCCATACAAAAAATATATAGACTAAATTTGGAGTTCCGTGGTGTTCGGGGCCGGGGGAACTGGATGTTGAACACTTGGAAACGGAAATCTTTCGTGGTGCAGCTAAAGGAGACAATGGCACTGGAGTGCCTTTAGCCAGGAAAGGTTGGGAACCATTGTTCTGTGAGGTTGAGATACTGAGACTGAAATGACCAAGGAATAAGTGCAGGAACACGCATGATCTTGAATCGAAGATCATTATGTGTGGAGGTGTGTTTTTAGGTCATTATCCCATTGTAGAATCTAGAATCCGATTGGTAGGTAGCCTTGTTTCTTGAAGTACTTTTATATACATGAAGCGATCTATGGTGCCTTGGATCCGAGAGAGTGGTCCTGAACTTGTTGCTAAAAGCGATGGCCAAACCATCGGTGACCCTCTTGACCCTTTTACTATTTTAACGATACAGTCTAGATGGAACTCTTCTCCTGAGCGACGATGGACAAAGACGTTTTTGCCAAGACGATTAAATATTTCGACCACTCCTGCATGGTCTGCTTTGCTCAAAACTTTGCCCCCTCTGGTCGGCGCCTCTGAGTTTTCTTTGATCTTGCTGGATTTCGCCGTGGAACGCTCCCGCTTAGAAATTTCTTGACCTATAGTAAATCCTTTTTACTTTGCTTGATCAGACCGACAGTTACGCTTTTCATCTAATTAAACCGTAATTTATCTAAAGTTTCAACTATTCCCCTACTGAAATTCGTGCCACGCAACCTGCTTATCTCATTTGGCGAGCCTTTTTGGTCTCCCAGGCCTCTTTCGACTACTAGGCAGTCCCACTGTCCCAGCTCTGGCGTTCTTGAAATAGTCTTTTGGATTGCTTTCCTAGAGACACTGATCCTTTTAGCAGTCACGATGAGATCATCTTTCTTGACGGAGGAGAAAAATCTCTGACCTCTGATGTTCCTTCGACTCACTACTGTTGTGACTGTTGGTTATGTCGGCCGAGCAAAAATCCCTAGAACTGAAAAAAAAAAATAGAATATGAGAATCTAGTAGATGAGCTTCCATATATATTACGAATAACTATTCACTACGATCATTGCAGCTGTAACTAATTTTTTTGTCTCAGTAGCTCGAGACAAAATTCAACATACATTACAGCAATATCATAAAAACCTTGGAACTGAAGACATTCAACGTAATTATGGCGAGAAAAAACGTTATGTATGAGAAGAGGAATAAGATCGTTCACATACTGGACAAACTACAGTATGTTGCCCTTTACCTGAAAATTTACTGAATAAGAGGTCTTCATCAGACAACGAGTTATAACTTTGTGAAGATAGATTTGTTTTATAACTACAGTACATCTGAATGTACGAAATAATGGTATTCAGCAAAGCACAGTTCATAGACGTAACTGGTCAAAATTTTGAATGTATAAAAGATAGTTAGTAAGGAGGACCAGAAACTGGCATACCGCTCAGGTCAGACGAAAGTGGACCATTAACTAGCAACATCGGGAGTCGAACCCCCGACCAAAGCGTCTTCGCTTCGCTTATACGGAAATTGTGATATTACCCAGTGGGTCAAGGGCGCTGGCATCTATAGAAATAGTTCCACGTTTTTTTTAACATGACTGCATATCTATATGTAATAAATAACTTCGCACGAAAGCGTTAAAAATGCATCGGATATACGAACGTCGGATGCGTAATTGACAATCCATAAAATAAAGCTATCCCGATATCAATTTCGTTTCTTAATTTCTCAGGTGAAGTTCAATGATCAAATATGTGAAATACCATAAAAAAATGAAAAAAACAAAACTAAATTTTGCTTTTCTTTTTTAACTTCAAAATTGAATTTCCACTTTTAATAACAAAAATTGAAACAACCCGTTTCACTAATGTTTTTAATTACCTGCGGCGTTTGATTTCAGTGTATCTGTCGAATATTTTCTTATCAGTTTAATTTGATATTGTTTGGTTGTACTTCATACTGAGATTAAAAACAAAAGATACAATATAAATATCACTGCTTAAAACACTTCAATCTCTCTCTCTCTCTCTCTCTCTCTATATATATATATATATATATATATATATATATGCACACTAGGGGCACTCAATATATTTTGCCCCACCCTTTTTTCTGAGCTAAATAAAGGCCATGGGGCTGAAATGTCTTTTCGGCCGTAAGTTTGACCTTTCTGCGCTTCACATAACCGGATTTTTCCAGTTTGAACCTCCCCTCCCTGTATAAAACCGTTTCTAAACGCCCTTGTATAAAACCGATGGTTAACGCAGTTTCGAAAATGGCGTCTGACAGTGATGTGCGTCGTAAACAGAGAACTGCTATCGAGTTCTAAACCGCAGAGAAGGAAACAGTTGGAAATATTCACAAACGTCTACAAAACGTTTACGAAGATGCTGTTGTTGATCGAAGCACAGTTGGACGCTGGTCTAAACGTGTGAGATCATCGGAGAGAGGGAGAGCCAGCCTCGATGATGAGCCACGCAGCGATCGCCCGGCATCGGCTGTGACATCTCACACTGTGCAACGTGCTAACAGCACCATTCGATCAAATCGGCGCGTCACATACAAGGATCTATCACTGGAGCTAGGAATTAGTGAAGGAAGTGTGAATACGATAATTCAGCCCAAAGAAAGGCCAAAGAAAAGAAATTGCTTCTGAGTCGTTGGTTCGATACGATACAGAAGGGGATGACTTCCTTTCACGAATTGTGACTTGGGATGAGACTTGGGTACACTACTTTGAACCTGAAACAAAATGCCAATCCATGGAGTGGCATCACGCAGACTCCCCACGCAAGAAAAAGTTCAAAATGGCTCGCTCTGCAGAAAAGGTTATGGCCACCATCTTCTGGGACATGAAAGGGGTGATTCTGGTGGACATTATGAAGAAAGGACAAACAATCAACTCGGAAGCATAAATTGCTACAATACAGAGACTCCAGAGACGTATAAAGCGAGTTCGACCAGAGAGAAAACTGAAAGACGTCCTTTTTTTGCACGATAACGCAAGACCACACAACAGTTTGCAAACAAGAGAGACCATCACAAAAATGCGCTTGACTGACTCCATACAGCCCGGATCTGGCACCTTCAGACTTCCATTTGTTTGGGCCAATGAAGGATGTTATTCGTGGAAGAAAGTTTCAGAGTGACGATGAGGTTATTGAGGAGGTTAAGAGGTGGCTCCAGCGGAACCCAGCGGACTTTTACCAGCAAGGAATAAAGGCCCTTGTTTCGAGGTGGAGGAAAGCAGTAGGAAAGGATGGAGACTATGTGGAAAAATAAAAACTTGCAAAAAAGGTATGTAACTACTTGTGTACAAAATTTTTCTGGAACTTAACAAGGAAACTTGGAAAGAAAAAAAAGGTGGGGCAAAATATATTGAGTGGCCCTCGTATATATATATATATATATATATATACAGGGTGGGCGGAAAGTAGCTCCCTATTTTGGATTGGTAAAAAAATACGTATATTATCCATTTATTTCAGAAAAAATAATATGAAAAGGTAGGCATACATGGTAGGTTTTCTCTAAAATTCAATGTGGGCTCCAACTCTTTCCACCAGCTTCTGGAGCCGCCCAGGAATGGCGTCCACTGACTTTAGCAGGAACTCCGGCGGGATGGAGGACATGACTTCCCGAATTCGGTCCTCCAGTTCTTCCAATGTCCTCGGTTTGGTGCGGTAGACTTCTTCCTTTACCCACCCCCAAAGAAAGAAGTCGCACGGTTACCGCTGAAAAACGGCAGAATCGGTTCAGTGTAACGGTGTGGTGTGGTATGACCTCAGATCAGGTTGTGGGCCGTTCCTTCTGCGCAACACCATGAATGCTGAGCGGTACCTTGCTATGTTGCGAAATGAGGTCTGGCCGGTTGTCAGCACATGGGAGAACATCGACGATCTGATATTTATGCAAGATGGCGCCCCTCCGCACTTCGCTCTTGTTGTCCGTGAGTGGCTGGATGCCCACTTCCCTGGGCGTTGGATGGGTCGTCGTGGTCCACATCAATGGCCAGCCAGGAGCCCCGACTTGACACCGTGCGACTTCTTTCTTTGGGGGTGGGTAAAGGAAGAACTCTACCGCACCAAACCGAGGACATTGGAAGAACTGGAGGACCGAATTCGGGAAGTCATGTCCTCCATCCCGCCGGAGTTCCTGCTAAAGTCAGTGGACACCATTCCTGGGCGGCTCCAGAAGCTGGTGGAAAAAGTTGGAGCCCACATTGAATTTTAGAGAAAACCTACCATGTATGCCTACCTTTTCATATTATTTCTTCTGAAATAAATGGATAATATACGTATTTTTTTACCAATCCAAAATAGGGAGCTACTTTCCGCCCACCCTGTATATTATATATATATATATATATATAGAGAGAGAGAGAGAAAGAGAGAGAGAGAGAGAGAGGAGAGAGAGAGAGAGAGCTACGTCGCAACACCACATCCCGTTAAATCAGCGAAGTTAACGACCTTGGACCTGTTCAGTAGTTAGATGGGTGACCCCCCTCTACGTTCAGCTAATGTAGCGACCCATAGATGATTCGGATCCTACATAAAGCTGTTGGTTCTTTTCGTCACATAACCTTTGCCGTTACGAAGGAGATTGAATAAACCCAGACATCATTATTATTATCAGTAAATAAATAAATCGATAGAAAAATAGAAGGGTTGGACAAAATAATGGAAACGCCCTCATTTTCGGTGCTCTATTTTCAGATATCATTAATGGCGTTATATGCTTTACTAAGTTAATATGTTAATGAGTATAATATTGAAAACATCTTTTATATAAAACGGTGATACTAATTTTTACTATTCTCGTAGAATAAATAAAAATATGGCGTTTGGAAAAGATGATACTGACTATGAAAGGGGCATGATAGTAAGAACCCGTTTGGTTGGTATCTCAGTTTTAAAAGTTGTGTGATTACCCCTGCATATCGAGAAACAGTTTCCAAGGTCATCCAACAGCCATTTTTTTAATTTCACATTCTCAATATTATATGCCTTCATATATCAACTTAAAGTATATAACTCCATTAATAATATCAGAAAATACAGCATAAAAAATGCGAGTGTTTCCATTATTTTGTCCACCCCCTGTACGGAAGATAAAAAGATAGAAAGATATAGAGGTAATCAGATAAACGATAGCTAACAGTAAAATATGTTGATATACAGTATATTTTTTCATTTAAATTTTTTCAATTTAACTTTTCTACGGTTCAAAAGTTGTACCAAATTTTTAAAGCAGACAGTTTTGTTGCTGGACTGTAGGTTTGCTGGTTGATTCAATTAATGGCTCTCAACCACGAAGGGTCATTGAGACGGGTGGTTAACTCCACCAACCAGTAAAAATAAGTCTCAGAAAGAGAACTGGATCAAGCCAAATAAATTACGTGCAGCGGGCTCGTCACTACTCTCCAATCACCGTTTCTCAGACTGGCTTGGGACAGTTATCGTTTGTTAGTGAACTGGAACTGCACATTCACTTGATTTTCAAGTTATCGTACGAGTTTTCGTCGTTCATTCACATATTAGAAGTCTTTTGCTTTTAACCATTTTGTTTTGTACACTTCCGGAATAAAGTTCATCTAGAAAAAATATCGAAAAAGCTTGAAAAAATACTAATTGGTAACTTTCTTTTCGGACAGTAATAAAATTTAAAAAACAAAACACTCACTAGTGAGTAGTAATTTTTTTATTTTTTTTTTAGAAATTTTGCTTATAATAAGTGAGGAGGGCCAGAAACTGGCACAGCGCTCAGGCCAACTAATGCGACCCATTGCTCTAACTTCTGTATTATCATTATCAGCATCACCGGGATTCGAACCCCCGACCTCAGTATCTTCACTTTGCTTTTAGGGAAACGGTGTCACCCACTGAGCTAGATATTGGCTAATTTTGTTTATGGGCGAACATTTTTCCGAACTGCTTTATCATTAAGACTGGCGCAGAGCCCGTTTTTTATTTAAGGAGTTTGAAATTTGTGTTGGGGTAACTTAAATAATATTTTTAAATTTAATCTTACAGTCGCATGAATTACGCTACTTTTAGAAAACCAAATTACCATAATGCCTCTATCGAAGCACGATTTCGATAAATTACTTCTAAAATTCGAATTTGAGGTCGTCTCATACGAATACAGTTATCGAAATTTCTCTGACTGGTAAAATGTTAATCGGGTCAGACGTTGTCTTTGTAATCCTGTTTGCTCCGAGAAAGTCAGACCTTATTCAGGAAACGAATAGCTTTATTTCAAAACTGATATCCGTGACTGTTATTAATACTCGAATAAATTGCGAGGTTAGGAAATATCTTAATAATATTTTGAGAGAGAGTAAAAAATAAAATAGGAAATTGTTTTGGATTTTATTGTATTGTCTTTGTCGCGCAAGGAAAAAATTATTGTATTATTATTATTATTATTATATATTATTATTATTCATGGCTTCGTATTTCTTACGATTATTTTCGTTTGATAGATCATTTTCGTAACGCCATATCTGTTCTGTATTGGTCTTACGTACATCCCGAGGAAATTTTGTTTATATGGTTTTCTAAATGGGGTTTTTAACAACCTGTTTTTCGCCCTTTTTTCGCATAAGGCCATACCTGTATACCATGCAGGTTGGTACCAGTCAGCAGTCCCGTAGCCAGGACTTTCCAAAGGGGAGGGGGTCGAAATTGTAGAAAGGCGGACCTTTTGGTGCAACGACCTAGTCACTGTGGAGGGGGTTTAGAGTAGTTAAGTTTAGAGAAGTTTAAAGTAGTTTAGAATAGTTAAGTTTAAAGTAGTTTAGAGTAGTTTAAAGTAGTTTAGAGTAGTTTGGGAAGTTAAAAAAATGCAAGTGTTTATTTACTAAATGATGTTATATATTATAATATTACATCATAAGTTCTAACTATGGTTACGAAAGTGGACCTTTCCTGTCGTTCACCCCTCCCCCCTCCGGCTACGGGCCTGGTCAGTATCGTTGTTGCATTTTTTCTAGGTGAATTTTGCGCCAGTTCATGAAGTCTGTTTAATTGTTTATACTAATTATTTTTCTCTCGAAAGTCATTCCATTAATGTTTTCATTTATACTGTCTTGTAATTTCTACATGTTAATGGCCCTATTTTAGTTCTTCCTTAAAGGTTTCATAGTTTCATATTAATAAAGCATTAGTCAAACATAGATCAATACACTGTAAACTCCATCAGACGTTTAATCATGTATTCTTGCCCCATTCTATATAGCAACATTTGACATAGTTAAAATTGGTAAACCAATTTCAAGTATTGATAGTATAAACAGTTTGTAACAAATAAGGATTACGTATCAGAGATATGACAATGAAGATAAAGTTGATTTGTTGCTGATTCCTTTCAAAACACACATGAACG
Source organism: Bathynomus jamesi (assembly GCA_023014485.1). Classification (NCBI taxonomy): domain Eukaryota; kingdom Metazoa; phylum Arthropoda; class Malacostraca; order Isopoda; family Cirolanidae; genus Bathynomus; species Bathynomus jamesi. The sequence continues at coordinate 340,774 of JAJOZX010001273.1, read as the reverse complement.
CGTATCACATACCAAACATTACCCTCGGGTTGTATATCCCCCAAGTCCCCCTGATTCGCTTCCGTTTGGTCTCCTGATTTGGATCGCCGCAAGAATCAGGCTGCAATCTTCGCCTCCTACATCCAGTTTTTACCTTTGTACAAGGAGACAGAAGCTTATCCTACTGGTCGTTAAATATTCATACACTACCATACACTCACCCTCTCTACACACGCTCTCTCTCACCATTGTCATCGCCTCTCATCCTCTATCTCGTTTAAAAACAACAACTTTCCTACCATCAATCCACTTTTTACGCAGTCTTCCTCTCACACGTTTACTTTGCCGTTCTGTCATGTACATCTTATTTTCACCATGCGCTCTTCTCCTTACTCCTAGCGTTTCAGAAAACTTATTTCTTATACAGTGAGCCATACGTGTTCCGTAGGGAATTATCGGCCCTTTACAAAAAAGGACACTAATGAATAAAAATCCTTGAGTCATATTCATCTAATACTGTAGAATGGCTATTTCTCCGCAACCTCTGAATGTGTGTCGATATCACATCATTGTATATTTGGGAGAAACATTTCAAATTAACAATAAAACAACAATTGTTTACTCCCTAAAAAATATTAATTCTTTACCCCAATGGATATCATATTACAGTAGCCATTGTGGCCCGTCTTACATATACAGGGTGAACGAAAAGTCCCTGTGCACCCGCAAGAAGTGTAGTGAAACTGTACAGTGTACCCGCACTGTGTTGGAAGTGGACAGGTGCACAGGGACTTTTCGCTCACCCTGTATAACGCATTCTATTATTGACCTAATGAATTAACAATCGGAATTTTATGCACCTACGTGAGCTGGGATTCAGGGGTTTCATGTTTTCCCATCCCAGTCTCCCCGAAAGCTTCGATTCTGCTCGACATGTCACCAAATTGATATGTACGTATATATATCCCAAGACACGATTTTCTAAAACGACTGTACATATTCTAATCGATTAGGGAATAGCCTTTTTGTTTCTATTTTCCACATTTAAAATGTCGTTCGAGTTGGATTTATTCTCGAAATTGTTTTATAGGAATTAAAGCTCAGTGAAATCCATTTACTGGAATCAAAGTTCATAAATTAATCAACACATATCATGGTTTTGAATATATATATATGTGTGTGTGTGTATTATTTTGAATCTGGAAGTGGCATCAAGTTAATGGGTCTCACTTTGATTTGGCACTAAAATCTTGAGAAATTATTATTTACATTTATGTGTTTATATAATCAAAACACACACACACACACACACACACACCACACATATATATATATACATATACAAAAGGATGACAAAAGTAAATAAACACCATAATAATTATCCTCAAGCGCAAATGGCATTGGTTCAGTAAATCTATTGTCAATTTTTTTACTTTTATTATCAAATTAAAAACTATTGAAAATCCGAAGGTGATTATTTACTTTTGTTAACTGTACCCTCCTCTCTCTCTTTCTCTCCTTATATATAACCTTTGGTTAGCTTCCGCCCGAATTGTTCATTCTGACGAAGGTCAAGCTTTTCACTCCACCTTACACCTACAGTTTAACGTGGAATCCGAACCACTAGGCTACCCAGGGTACCCATTTATCTACCAACCACTTTCTTTATTGTGTGGAAGGATGAACAGGTGGGTTTTGCTGCGCGCCGGCTGCTGTCACCGGGTCTTGAACCCAGGGCCGATGGATTCGTTGTCAGCAACGCTAACCACTACACCACCGAGGCGCCACCGAGTATATATATATATATATATATTATACCTAAATGATGAAGTAGCGCCATTTGAAGCTACCTTTTGTACCCATTCAGACCGATTTTGTAAATAGGTCAAACGTTCTTTTTGAGGTTAGGCGTTAACTGAGGTTGACCTAACCTAATCTAACTTAATCTACACCAACCTACTCTAAACCAACTCATTGGTGTGTAAAAGCCTGAGGCAGCATGAAATACGACTTACGACTTACTTGATCTCGACTAATTTTAAATAAAATTCTAACGCGGGTGAAATTCAAAAAATAATAATCATTATGTACAGTTAAAGAGCGCTTTCCTCATAGAACCCGCCCGTCCCCCTCTCTCTTTTAACACAAGCGAAAGTGACTGAAAATTTAGAAATATAAAAAAATGTGACCGAACTATTGGGGCATTTATGACTATATATATATATATAAAATTATATATATATTATATATATATATATATATATATATATATATATACCTCAGGATTGGGTCGATTAACTTCCAAATTAACTAGTTAAGTTAATTTTGAAAGTTAATCAATGAACTTTTCCTTTCTTGGAAGTAGTCTGTAGACTCATCATTATATATAACTAATCAAGGTAATGATAAACCTGTAATTATGTGGGATCACCTTGTATGTGTGGTTGTCAATGTCTGATAAATTATATGTATTTTTTTGCATATTATACAGGGCAAGACATGAGGATAATTTTTTCTATAAGCTTTTATTATTTTTCTCTTTCTTATAAATAAATTAAATTTGTTTATGGTCTCAACTGAACTTTTCTCAACAAGTTTGAACTTTTAAGCATATAATAGTTTTCCATTGTAAAAATGAAGGCAAAAGGAATTTAATAACAAATTGTTTTCTAAACTGTATCTTTTATATTGTACACTAATGACACTGAACACAATCCAGATTCCTCACCAACAACAGTCAAATTAGACACATCTTACAAATTAAACATGCTTCTTAACTTTACAGAAGATGAGGTTCTCAAACCTTTCATCTCGTAGCCTATTACATTTCACTCAGAAAGATAAAAACAGCATTTTTAGAGGAAAATTAATTGAAGTTAATCATTTAATTTGGAGATATTTCAATTAAGTTAAATTAAGTCAAACTTTTTAAAAATGTAACTAGTTAAGTTAAATTAATTAACTTAATCGGTTAATCGGCAAAAAGTTAAGTAATGATGTTAATTAACTTAATTGACCCAACCCTTTTATTTATATATATATATATATATATATATATATATCATATAACTGCAATGACCGCGCAGTATATAATGAATAGAAACGACATAAGTGTTAAGGAACGTCTCTGCACACGAGGAGGAGAGATAACGAATAATGAAAAATGAGGCGAACCGCCCGGGAATCGAACCCAGGGCCTTCCAATTGCCGGTTGGATGCTCTACCATTATGCTACGGACCTCACTCAATCACAATCGAAATTCTCCCACATAGGGCAGAAACCAATGCCCTGAGAGGGCACCCTCGCAAATCGTGAATATGCGCATATAACTGCAATGACCGCGCAGTATATAAATGAATAGAAACGACATAAGTGTTAAGGAACGTCTCTGCACACGAGGAGGAGAGATAACGAATAATGAAAAATGAGGCGAACCGCCCGGGAATCGAACCCAGGGCCTTCCAATTGCCGGTTGGATGCTCTACCATTATGCTACGGACCTCACTCAATCACAAATCGAAATTCTCCCACATAGGGCAGAAACCAATGCCCTGAGAGGGCACCCTCGCAAATCGTGAATATGCGCATATAACTGCAATGACCGCGCAGTATATAAATGAATAGAACGACATAAGTGTTAAGGAACGTCTCTGCACACGAGGAGGAGAGATAACGAATAATGAAAAATGAGGCGAACCGCCCGGGAATCGAACCCAGGGCCTTCCAATTGCCGGTTGGATGCTCTACCATTATGCTACGGACCTCACTCAATCACAAATCGAAATTCTCCCACATAGGGCAGAAACCAATGCCCTGAGAGGGCACCCTCGCAAATCGTGAATATGCGCATATAACTGCAATGACCGCGCAGTATATAAATGAATAGAAACGACATAAGTGTTAAGGAACGTCTCTGCACACGAGGAGAGATAACGAATAATGAAAATGAGGCGAACCGCCCGGGCAATTGGAAGGCCTGGGTTCGATTCCCGGGCGGTTCGCCTCATTTTTCATTATTCGTTATCTCTCCTCCTCGTGTGCAGAGACGTTCCTTAACACTTATGTCGTTTCTATTCATTTATATACTGCGCGGTCATTGCAGTTATATGCGCATATTCACGATTTGCGAGGGTGCCCTCTCAGGGCATTGGTTTCTGCCTATGTGGGAGAATTTCGATTTGTGATTGAGTGAGGTCCGTAGCATAATGGTAGAGCATCCAACCGGCAATTGGAAGGCCCTGGGTTCGATTCCCGGGCGGTTCGCCTCATTTTCATTATTCGTTATCTCTCCTCCTCGTGTGCAGAGACGTTCCTTAACACTTATGTCGTTTCTATTCATTTATATACTGCGCGTCATTGCAGTTATATGCGCATATTCACGATTTGCGAGGGTGCCCTCTCAGGGCATTGGTTTCTGCCCTATGTGGGAGAATTTCGATTTGTGATTGAGTGAGGTCCGTAGCATAATGGTAGAGCATCCAACCGGCAATTGGAAGGCCCTGGGTTCGATTCCCGGGCGGTTCGCCTCATTTTTCATTATTCGTTATCTCTCCTCCTCGTGTGCAGAGACGTTCCTTAACACTTATGTCGTTTCTATTCATTTATATACTGCGCGGTCATTGCAGTTATATGCGCATATTCACGATTTGCGAGGGTGCCCTCTCAGGGCATTGGTTTCTGCCCTATGTGGGAGAATTTCGATTTGTGATTGAGTGAGGTCCGTAGCATAATGGTAGAGCATCCAACCGGCAATTGGAAGGCCCTGGGTTCGATTCCCGGGCGGTTCGCCTCATTTTTCATTATTCGTTATCTCTCCTCCTCGTGTGCAGAGACGTTCCTTAACACTTATGTCGTTTCTATTCATATATATATATATATATGGTGATTCAAAAGTCTGGAAACATAGGAACTATGCTTTTCAATGCAAAATACATATATATTTGCATTGAAGGATATAGTTCCTATGTTTCCAGACTTTTGACTCACACACACACACCACACTTCCTTTCAACCTTTCAAATGTTCCGTGCGATGATTCCTCATTTCACTAAGGTCAAACTTGTTGCCCTTCTTATTATATATATATATAATATATATATATATATATATATATATATATATATATATATGGGATGAATTTCACAATTAAACACGTGAAATGAATGAATGATGCAAACCCACAAGAAAAAGAAAAATGATTCCAAGGCCTTTCGTGTATTCAAAAGTATGATTCCCTGACGAGATGTACTCCTGAATACACGAAAGGCCTTGGAATCATTTCTCTTTTTCCACGTGGGTTTGCATCATATATATATATATATATATATTATATATATATAGTGGCGCTCATAAGTATTCGTACAGGGGAATATTTCAGTTATATTCGTCCTTATCTTTTATATCATACATAGGATAGTTATGAAAAGTTTACCATTCGTTTGGAAACATTTAGCAAAAAAAAAAAAAGAGTTTAACTCCAACATCTAATGCAAAATATCAAGGAATTAAAAAATTTAAAAAAAAGAGTTAAAATGCAAAAGTTTTCGTGCATTTACTTAGAAAATTATTTAATACTTTGTGTGCACACCTTTTGCTTGAATGACTTCAGTTATTCGTTTTGAGTATTTTTCAACAGGGTTTCTACACCTTTCAGCAGAAATTTTAGCCTATTCTTCTAAAGAAAATTGTTGCAATTCATTCAGATTCGAAGGGTTTCTCTTGCTGACAGCTTTTCTCAAATTAAACCATAAAATCTTGACTAAATTGAAATCTAGGCCACTCGAGAAGCATGGAATTCTTTTGTTGAAGCCATTTCATGTTGCTTTTACTTCTACGAGTATGTTTTGGATTATTATCTTGTTCCAATACTCAATTGCAACCCATTCGCAACTCCCGAACTGAAGGTAATGCATTTTCTTCTAAAATTTCCTGATATTCCTTCGAATTAAAGATTACATTCATGATGACAAGCTTTCCTGGACCCGAACCAGTAAAGTATCCCCAAAGAAGCAAACTACCTCCACCACCACCACCACCACCACCATGTTTAACCGTAGGAAGGATGTTTTTTCCTCGAATGTAGTATTTGATTTTCGCCAAACATACCATTGCTCGTTCCTGAATAATTCAATTTTTGTCTCGTTTGTCCACAGAACTTTCTTCCAAAATGCAAATCCATCATTTTAATGATCTTTGGCCCACTTTAAACTGATGATTCGTACTTTAAACGAGCTTCTTTGTGCGCTTTTCGTAGCAGAGGTTTTCTTCGTGCAATTCTTCCATGCAGACCATCTTTTCTCAATGTACGAAGTACAGTAGAGGAATAGACATCGATCTTAGGCAGTCTTAATGTCTGGCAAATATTACCTGCAGTCTGTCGTTGATTCGCAGCAGCCATTCTTTCGATCCGTCTAGCTGTACGTTCTGAAATCTTGGAAGGTCATCCACACCTTGATAGAGTTTTGATTGTTCTGAAGCCTTTCCACTTCTCTATAACTGCAGCAACCGTTATAAATGGAATTCGGTTTTTCTCCTGCTTTCCTATCACTCTTTCCATACTCGTGTGCAGCAATAACAGATCTCTTAAGACAGCTCTTTACCACGACGACCCATTGCTTACTAATGGTTTGTACAGTCATCAGTCTTCCATGAAGATTCACAGAGAAAATTCTATAATTCATAATTGCCAACAGCTCTCTAATCAATAAACAGTCAACTAGCCTACTGATAAAAATTTTAAGTTCTTTAAACCTAAGGTGGACATGCAAAGTATTAAATAATTTAGTAAGTAAATGTATGCAAACTTTTGCATTTTAACTTTTTTATTTTCTTCAAATTCTTTGATGTTTTACTTTATATGTTTGAGTTGAACTAATTTTTTATTTGTTAAATTTTTTCAAACGAATGGTAAATTTTTTAGAACTATCTTGTCCATAGTACAAAAGATAATGACGAATATAACTGAAATATTTGTGTGTACAAATACTTATGAGCGCCACTGTGTGTGTATATATATACACATTTTAACTGCAAACAACACACGGTATAATTAATGTAAAGAACGACACTTGTACAGAAGAACGTTCCGCACAAGATGAGGAGGGAGAACGAACAAATTAATTACACTGTGTGTTGTTTGCAGTTAAAATGTATATATATGTACGGCATGCGAAGGTGCCTCCTCAGGGCATTGGTTTCTGCTCGTATGTAGGAGAATTACGACTTCTGATTAATCGAGGCCCATGGTGTAGTGGATAGCATATCTGACCGGCAATCAGAAGATCCCGGGTTTGATTCCCGGGTGGTTACCTCATTTTTCATTTGTTCGTGCTCCCTCCTCATCTTGTGCGGAACGTTCTTCTATACAAGCGTCGTTCTTTACATTAATTATACTGTGTGTTGTTTGCAGTTAAAATGTATATATGTTAACCCCCCCCTTATGGCCCTGAGTCGGTTCGGATTCGAAGGGGGTTCTAGTTAGGAGGCTGCAACGGATGCTTCTTCTTTATACTTTTCTATAATTCTTTTCGGTCGCCTTAGGGGGTCGACACTCTGTTAATTCTTTCTGCTTATTAATTCTTCTCTTTTTATAATTATCGACTTTTCTGACTAAGTTCTGAAGCGAGCACGGCTCGAAGGAAAAAGATAAAAACTTCTTAAAGTGTGGTTTACTTCTTAAAAATTACAGTTGGTACTCTGAATTACAAGGGGTAGAGGTTCGACCTCTTTCGACCATGGCTCAGGCCGGAATCTAAAAATACTTAAGTTAAGGAGGCAAGGGGCTTCTGCCCCCCCCCTAATGAGGTGCTAATATCAAGTACAAATGATGAAGTGCAACGATGAAGTGCTAATCTGAAGAAGTCTAATGAGAAGAGTGCCTAAATGAAGATGGTACATGCATAATATAGTCTAATGTTTGGGGGAGACAATCGAAGGTTAAGTTTCCCCCCTTTTTAAACACATGATTTCAACTAAAAGAATAAAAAATATAAAAATAAAAAAGAACAGTAGTATCGCTGATCCGACATTTATGGAGGTGATATTATTTCGTATTAGCACATAAGCACAATTTTGAGTACATGACTGAGTACGTATTAATTTTGGTTCATTACAATTACGATTACAATTATGGATTACAACTACCAATTAATTCATATTCACTTATTATTGTTTTAATTACAATTCCATTAAAGTATATTCTTACATTTTAAATTAAATCATTACATTTAATTAGTTTCACTGAAGTACATTACAAGTTATTGTTCCTTTAAAGTATTACAGTTTAATTACAATTAAACAGTTACTATAACTTTGTCTTGTTTTTACAGTGTTTCATATTAATAGACAATTAAGATGTTAGAAATATAATACAAAGTACATGGCACTTACGGGATAATTTATTTTACGAAATAATATGCTATAATGTTATAAATTCGAATCAGAGCGAAAGGAGATATTTTATCTTAGAAGCGCTCACTTCTGCCAGTTAGCGGAATTTCGTTCGCTTACCTAAGCAAGTAAGCATTCATGAATATCTTGAGGGGTGAACGCACTTTTAAAAAAAATAATACGAGAACGTATTTTTGCGTTTTAGAACGAACTGCGAAAGTTTTTTTTTGCATTTCATGACTGACACGAGTACAGATGATTATTTAATAAGATTTATATTGGATAATGGTCAAGATAAGATATGAATGTAAGAATGAGTGTGGTTGAATAATAATTATATTTATACTACATAACATATAAATAATGACTTCTATAGGGTGTACAGTTTTTATGATGATGATATATAAATTTTCATACATTGAATACTAGAGATATGATGAAGGGAAATTAATGACGGGAAAATGTGACGTCATAGTTATTGAATTTGTACGTATGGAGAACGTAAAGAGAATAAAGTTATTTTATGACGTCATAGTGTTTAAGTCATTATTAGAAAAGATGAATTAGAGGCAAAGTGTGGGTAGTAATGACTAAGAAGTACAACTACGGGTTCCAATCCTGTTACATGCAATGTGTATGCATAATCTAGGGTCGAGGGTGAGATGCAAGACAATTCATAATTAATTATAATAACTTTTATAACAAATGGAAAATGGATGATGGATACGACTAAACCATAGAAAGGGTAGATCGTAGGGTTGTGACATGAACAAAAATAGGAAGCTACAAGTAAAATTATTATCCAAACTCGCGTTAAGCGATTTTGGTTCTTATGTAAAAATGGACATTCGAACATAAAACTATTGTTCATTGTTCACTTTTTACATATATATATATATATATGTACGGCATGCGAAGGTGCCCCCTCAAGGCATATATATATATATTATATATACATACGGGTGGCGCAAAAGTCGCGCATCATAGGAATTTTCAGTTTTGATTATAATATATTATTTTGGATCACCTTGAAGATCAGGGCCCCCAACCTTCGTTAGTTAGCCTTATAAGGCTAACTAACGAAAATATCACGACTTAACCTAACCAGTCGTTAGGTCAACTGTACGCCCTTCACGATTGGTTAGGTTAAGCCTTATAAGGCTAACTAAAGAAGGCTGGGGGCCCTGATCTTCAGGTGATCCATTATTTTTTCTTTTAGATAGGGAATAGCTGCGAAATTAACAATAGATGAGAGGGTGAGCTTAGTTTTAATGTATGGAATACCAGGCACAACAAATCGATGAATTGGTACAGAATTTAAATTCCTTACCGATTCATCGATTTGTAGTGCCTGGTATTCCATGCATTAAAACCAAGCTCACCCTCTCGGCTATTGTTAATTTCGCAGCCATCCGCTACCTAAAAGAAAAAAATAATATTATCAACACTGAAAATTCCTATGATGCGCGACTTTTGCGCCCCCTGTATATATATGGTGTCATACTAAAAGCGTTATTCATTATTGTGCGTTGAAGAGCGCATTCTTTGGCCTTTTCCACACACATAACCGTGACTCTCTCCTTTTAATTAACTTTCTTCGCATTTGTAATTTCGAGTAGGTCAAATTTGGCCGTTCGCCGACTCAATCTTTTTCGGAATTAGCGCGAATCCTCGTCCAATCCGGAATTTCTGTCTTCCTTTACGGCGAAAGGATAAAAAAGTGGCACAAACCCATTCCTTCCCAGTTGCATCTAGGATTAGCCTTGGGGCATACTTGATTTTATTAAGTCCGCTATAAAATGACGATATACTGTATACTTATTTTAAAACTAGACATGGCAGATTCTCTTGTGCAATTGGGTTGCGCCTCTTTTATGTTGCATACACACACACACACACACACACACACACACATATTGGGGTTATTTAACCTCCTTCGCAATATAGTATCCAAGGTCATATGACGGAGGAGACCTACAGCTTTACGTGGGATCTGAACCACGGGTCCCTACATAATCTGGGCGCAGAGGACGGTTTCCCATCCAACTACTACCCAGACCCAATGTCACTTAACTTTGCTGATCTCCGGGAAGCGGTGTTACGACATCGGCCACGACGTAGCCCGATATATATATGATGAAAAAACCACGAAGGAAAGGAAACAGAATGGTGCTCAAGCGCTTTCGTCTAATGACATCTTCAGGAACACTGAAGTAAATAGAGTTCGAGACTATACGTATATAGGTAAAAAAAATATAAATATATAATAAATATAGAAATAAAAATTGTGGGAGGAGTATACAAATTTGTAAGGAGAAACTACCAATTTTAGCACTTTGCCCTTCTTGTCTAAATCTGTTCTGAACGAATTCAAAACAACAGGATCAAGTGGATTGTTTACAACCAATTTTATAGATAATGCCTGAATTATATATAGGTCACAAAAAAAATTATATATATATATATATATATATATATGTATGAAAAATTATTTCACGAAAGTGAATGTGCGTGTTCATAGGGATAGCCCGGGTTTTAAGTTTAGTATCTATCGGAAAAAAACAAACAATTTGTCCTACGTACACTTTTTACTCTGGACATGACACCCCTATTAAAAAGGCCATATTTTCCTCAATGTTTCTCCGCGCTCTTAGGATCGCCAGTCCGGAATACATCGATGCCGAATTGGAAAATATCAACGGTATTGAAGTGAGTTGTGTTACCCATCTGCGTTCATGGAATCTTGTCTTAATAAGGCTAAACGAACCTTCTATCGTGTGAATAATAACACTCGCACCTTGTCAAAGAATATTTTAGTACTTCCATTTTTCCCGGGCTTCTTAGGCATTGCTAATGTACTTAAACTTTTGGATATCAGTGTAGTTTTTCATATAACAATATTGTGAAAAACATCATAGTAAAAAATAGCCCTACCAATAATTTAGGCATTATCTATAAAATTGGGTGTAAGCAATGTGATTCCTTTTACATAGGTCAGACGGGAAAGGATTTGCAAACGCGTGTAAAACAGCATCAATATTCCGTTAGAACGGGACAGTTGTCCAGTGCCCTTTTTGTCCATTTGTCAGAGTTATCCCTTGTATTGATTGGAATAATGTTTCAGTTTTGTTTCACTCTAGCACATTGTTAATAGAAATATTCTTGAGTCGGCTATAATTCAACTTACAAATAACCTTAACATGAGTAAAGGTCTGTTTCAACTCGATCCCGTTGCTCTGAATTCCTTCAGAATGGATTTAAACAAAAAGGGCAGGTTGTTAAATCTTTGGTAAAAATTTGTTTTTGTCTTTTTTTCCTTATAAATCTGTAGGTTTCTCTACAATTTTATTTTTCAATTTTTTGCTGTATGCGTGTATGTGTATGTATGTATGTGTATGTGAGTGTGTGTGTGGTCATTGCAGTTAAATGTGTGTGTATGTATATGTGTGTATATGTATGTATGTATGTGTGTATATGTATGTATGTATGTATGTATATATATATATATATATATATATATATATATATATTGTGTGTATGTACCTTACCTTACCTTACAACCTCACAAAGGTTCTGCGCGATGATTTCTCATTTCGCGAAGGTCAAGCTTGTATGTGTATATATATATGTGTGTGTGTGTGTTTGTATATATGTGTGTATATGTATATATATTTGGTTATGCGGGTATACATGTGTAGGTGTATTATTTGTAATTTTTTTCAATTTATATTTATTTTATTTCTTTATTCTTTTGCGACCTACCGTTTTTTCAGACAATAATTATAAAAACAAATCTTTGGTAATTTTTCCCTTATGCATATATATATATATATATTATATATATATTTTGTATATATTGCGTTTAATATTTCGTATATATGTTGTATATATTTTTATGGTTCTTTATATATCATCTAGGCATCATTTTGTTTTCCAATTTATATTTACTTGTACTTTTTTATTCGTTTGTGACCATAATATGCATGATTCAGACAATAACTAAAAACCTGTGTAATTTTTCCCTTATAAATTGGTGTGCCTCTCTTAAAATTTATTTTTCAATTTATTATTATTATTTTTTATTATTTTTTAATTTTTTTTTGTTTATTTCTTTATTTCTTTGTGACATATATATCAATTTGGCATCATCTATTAAATTGATTGTAAACTTCCCTTTTGAGCTTGAATTTGTAGACTCCACTTACAATTTTTGGTTTTTTATCTGTTGGTTTATTTCTTTATGGTTATTTTGCCTGTGACATATATATCACTAAGGCACTTTTTATATTTATATTTATTTTTATTTCTTTATTCTTTTGTGACCTGTTCCATAAACAAGCCATTTGAATTTATATTGAAGGTCGGCCAAAGTGCTAAAAGTGTCATTTTTTCCCATACAAATGTGTTTATCCTCCCACAATTTTTCTTTACTTACTATATATATGTATATGTGTATGTATATATATATATATATATATATATATATGTATGTATAATATTTGTGGTTTTTTTATTTGCCGGTTTTTTCTTTATGGTTATTTAGGCTGTGACATATATATCACTAAGGCACTATTTTGTAATTAATTTTTTCTCAATTTATATTTATATTTATTTTTATTTCTTTATTCTTTTGTGACCTGTTTCATAACAAGCCATTTGAATTTATATTGAATGTCGGCTGAAGTGCTAAAGTGTCAATCTCCCATACAAATGTTTGCTCCTCCCACAATTTTTTCTATGCTTACTATATATATATGTATATGTATATATATGTATATGGTGTATATATATATATATATATATGTATATATATATATGAATATGTATGTATGTATGTTTATTTTTGTAACCTATATATTGCCTTGATCTGTCCTTTCACTCCAGTGTTCCTGAGGATGTCATTAGACGAAAGCGCTTGAGCACCCCTTTGTGTTTCTTTTCCCTTCGTGGTTTTATTCATCATATATATTATATATAAAATAAATTGAAAAATAAAAATTGTAAGAGGAGCATACAAATTTATAAGGGAAAACTCCTCTTACAATTTTTATTTTCAAATTTTTTTGTGACCTATATATAATTCAGTCATTATCTATAAAATTGGTTGTAAACAATCCATTTGATCCTGTTGTTTTGAATTCGTTCAGAACGGATTTAGACAAGAAGGGCAAAGTGTTAAAATTGGTAGTTTCTCCTTACAAATTTGTATGCTCCTCCCACAATTTTTATTTCTATATATATATATATATATATTTTTTTTTGTGACCTGTATATAGTCTCGAACTCTTTATTTACTTCATACGTGGTTTTTTTTCATCATATATATTTTTCACGTGTTACTTTCGTGAAATAATTTATTTATATATATATATATATATATGCAAAAAACTTCACTTTTTTCTACGTGAAGGTCAAAATATGCTAATTAAAACCCACTCTAATAGACAGAGTTTATTTCCACAACAGTTTCGATGCTCACTGGCATCCTCTTCGGGTGGATACAGAAAAATGTTTTCCTGTATCAACCCGAAGAGGATGCCAGTGGGCATCGAAACTTGTTGAAATAAACTGTCTATTAGAGTGGGTTTTAATTATTACACACACACACACACTATACCTCCCGCAAAGTGTTTGTCAGCATGTCAGGGGTGACAGTATTCACTGCAGCGACAATTCGGTCACGTAAAAATGTAACATTTTGAGGCTTCTCCTGGTAAAACCCCATGGAAAGAAATCTAGAGGAGATAGGACAGGTGCCCCTGAGGACGAGGGTAAGCCAGGCAATGGATCCACCTCCTCCAGTCCAGCAGTTTGGGGATCGTTCATCCAGATACATACGCACATTATTTTCGAACTGAGGGTGTGCTAAAAATCTAATAAATAAAAAAAAAAAACCTACACATATTGCATTTTTTGGTCATAAAATATCACATTCAAGCTAAATATAACCCTGTAACAGCCTTATAGACCCTATTTGATTTTTGACGATAGGTTTTTGATGGTACTAAGAATCAGCGTTTGTATTTTTGACGACAGTGTGAATGAGGCTTCATAAACTTGAAGAGTTTGGCCATTAGATGTTGCAAGCGTTTATGCTCATGTCAGTTGGTTTGAGAGATATGATTTTTTTTTATTTTCAGACCTTTCTCGGGCACCATATATATATATATACATATATAACTGCAATGACCGCGCAGTATATAAATGAATAGAAACGACATAAGTGTTAAGGACGTCTCTGCACACGAGGAGGAGAGATAACGAATAATGAAAAATGAGGCGAACCGCCCGGGAATCGAACCCAGGGCCTTCCAATTGCCGGTCGACGCTCTACCATTATGCTACGGACCTCACTCAATCACAAATGTCGTTTCTATTCATTTATATACTGCGCGGTCATTGCAGTTATATGCGCATATTCACGATTTGCGAGGTGCCCTCTCAGGTATTGGTTTCTGCCCTATGTGGAGAATTTCGATTTGTGATTGAGTGAGGTCCGTAGCATAATGGTAGAGCGTCCGACCGGCAATTGGAAGGCCCTGGGTTCGATTCCCGGGCGGTTCGCCTCATTTTTCATTATTCGTTATCTCTCCTCCTCGTGTGCAGAGACGTTCCTTAACACTTATGTCGTTTCTATTCATATATATATATATATATATATATCGCTCAAAATTTTAAATGAAGGTACATGTAATATACAGTCAACAGTGATACGAATTCTAGATTATTATATACATTTATTATCGAATATATATTGTCTATATAGAAGACTTATAGCTATTCAAACGACACACACACACACACACACACACACACACACACACACACACACAGTTTGTTGCCATTCCCATTTCCGTCTTGCCCAAGAATGAGAAATCTGTGATTGAGAATTTCAAAAGAAGTAATTCTCAAATCGATCCATTCTCATTCTTACTCTAAGATTTTTCATGAAAAATACCCGCTAGGACATTGTATTAAAAACTTGTTCTCTGACTACGAAGCTATTCACCTTCGGGGTGAAGATGTTCCTTGTCTGGCCTCGTTCGGTATTGGAATGTTGCACACAGTCTGTCTTTCCCGTTTTGCTTCGTCGTCTGAATTGTGACAGGATTTGTTTAAAAATTAGAGGCAATTTACCTCCGGTTATTTGCGGTGTGTTTAGATTAAGAGTGGCTCGTCTCTTCTTTCCAGGAGTAAGCTTCACAATAAACAAGACGCTGTAACACTTACGATTTACCCCATGAGTTACACTGTTACATTTCGCCCCATCGGAATTAATTATTTTTAAGTTTCTACAAATTGGCGTTCAATTGTCTTTAGGATCATAATTCTCATTCAATACTATATCACTATAGACCATATATAAAATTATATACACCCAAATATTTGCGCTCATTCATGTGGCATACGAGATAGAAAAAATATTGAGCATTGAAAAATTTAACAGTGAAAATCACTTTTCCGAATGTAATTATTCCTTTACAAAACGCGCTACATGTTATAATTTACGTCGTTGTTCCGTTGTCGTCGTATAACGTCGTCGTTATACTGGTGCCACAAGTTAATTCATAGTGCCAATGTTACAACTTAACCCGTGTTACAACTATACCCACTCTCCCCTACGCCTTTATTCCCTTAATTTTACCTATTTTTCCTGATTGTTCCTGAAAATGTTATTTTATCTGGCGATCAAACCGTGAAATGCCAGGAAAAGTCCGCGTATATTATTATACGATAATTTTAATTGTCTTAGACTGCATCAATAATGTTAATGCTTTAAACTGAATCCATATTGGTTGGTTCTCAATTAATTTTTCTCCTCTTAAAACATTTACAGATTTTCAGACGAACTAATCTTTCAAAATTAAAACATAAAAACATAATACAGGGTGTCCCGTAAGTCTGGACCCATAGGGAAAAATAATAAAATTACAAAATAGTCCAAAAATTTATTATAATATATTTTTTTAGTAGTTTTTATTATTATTTTTATTATTTTTTATTAGATCTTACTCCGCTGGAGTTTTATTTGTGGGCCACTTGAAAGCCAAAGTGTACGAGTCAAACTTCAGACATTTTCCAACCTTAAAGCACGCATTGTGGAGGCGTGTCAAGAATTTCGCGACTGTGATTCAGAAAGTTCTGTCGCAGTTGAGATTGCGTCTTCAACTATGTGTGCGACACACGGCGGACACTTTGAACAGATTATGTAATAAATTTTTGGACTATTTTGTAATTTTATTATTTTTCCCCATGGGTCCAGACTTACGGGACACCCTGTAAGAAAACAATAGTAATAATAATAATAATGATAAATAATATATACTAGGGGCACTCAATATATTTTGCCCCACCGTTTTTCTTAGCTAAATAATAGGCCATGGGGCTGAAATGTCTTTTCGGCCGTAAGTTTGAACTTTCTGCGCTTCACATAACTGGAGTTTTCCAGTTTGAACCTCCCCTCCTTGTATAAAACCGCTTATAAACGCCCTTGTATAAAACCGATCATTAACGCAGTTTCGAAAATGGCGTCTGACAGTGATGTGTGTCGTAAACAGAGAGCTGTTATCGAGTTTTTAACCGCAGAGAAGGAAACAGTTGGAAATACTCGCAAACATTTACAAAATGTTTACGAAGATGCTGTTGTTGATCGAAGCACAGTTGGAAACGTGTGAGATCATCGGAGAGAGGGAGAGCCAGCCTCGATGATGAGCCACGCAGCGATTGCCCGGCATTGGCTGTGACATCTCACACTGTGCAACGTACTAACACAGCATCATTCGATCAAATCGGCGCGTCACATACAAGGAGCTATCGCTGGTGCTAGGAATTAGTGAGGGAAGTGTGAATACGATAATTCAGCAACTGGGATACTCAAAAGTGTGTTCACGGTTTGTTCCTCGCCAACTGACTGAAGATCACGAAGCCCAAAGAAAAGAAATTGCTTCCGAGTCGTTGGTTCGATACGAGACAGAATGGGATGACTTCCTTTGACGAATTATGACACGGGATTATGACTTTGAACCTGAAACAAAACGCCAATCCATGGAGTGGCATCACGCAGACTCTCCACGCAAGAAAAAGTTCAAAATCGCTCCCTCTGCAGGAAAGGTTATGGCCACCATCTTCTGGGACATGAAAGGGGTGATTCTGGTGGATATTATGAAGAAAAGACAAACAATCCATCAGAGGCATATATTGCTACCTTACAGACTCCTGAGACGTATGAAGCGAGTTCGGCCGGAGAGAAAACTGGAAGACGTCCTTCTTTTGCACGATAACGCAAGACCACACAACAGTTTGCAAACGAGAGAGGCCATCACTTAAATGCGCTCGACTGTGTTACCCCACCCTCCATACAGCCCGGATCTGGCACTTCAGACTTCCATTTGTTTGGGCAAATGAAGGATGCTATTCGTGGAAGAAAGTTTCAGTGACGATGAGGTTGAGGAGGTTAAGAGGTGGCTCCAGCGGAACCCAGCGGACTTTTACCAGCAAAGAATAAAGGCCCTTGTTTCGAGGTGGAGGAAAGCCGTAGAAAAGGATGGAGACTGTGTGGAAAAATAAAAACTTGTAAAAGAGGTATGTAACTATTTGTATACAAAATTTCTGGAACTTAACAAGGAAACTTGGAAAGAAAAAAAAGATGGGGCAAAATATGTTGAGTGGCCCTCGTATATATTTGGGGGGGGGGGGGGGGGGGGTGAAATTTAATAATGTTTACAATAAAAATGGTGTGTTAGTTTTTTGGATTTATTTCAATTTATTATTACTGGATTATATTGGCCAGATTATTATATTAAAACAATTAAAGAATTCATTCTTTTAATTTTTACTTTTTCCTCTCTACCAAATGTATACAGGATGATTCTTTACTGATGTCACACTTTTAAAAATTTATTAAAAATCAGTAGATTAACTCACGTTCATGCAACTTGGCATAGTCATTATCCTTCCCTTTTGGTAAATTATGTGACAAATTTGGGCACTGTAATTTCTTCTTACAGTTTCCAACTTTGGTCTAATCTTTATTCGCACGAAGGTAGACCAGAAACCTCCAAAAACAATTCATCCCGCTTCTTATGAACCAAGATACTGATATGGACAGAGTTTGGTTTCAACAAAACGGCGCAAGATCTCGCGCGACAAATGTCGTTTCGGAGTTTTTGTATGAAGCTCTTAGCCCAAAATTACTATTTCAACAACCCCCTCTCCACGACTGTGGTCTAGCATGACCACCTCGGTTACCCGACCTTAGTCCTTGTGATTTTTTCTTATGGGGGGACAGGACAGAGTCTTCGAGGAAAATCACATGATAGTGGAAGTTGTAAAAGCAGCGAGTGGACTCGATACCCACTCTATTTCTACTCTACCGAAACGCTGAAGGCCGTGATTAGAAATTGCATTGCTCAGATTCGTCACATAATTTCACAAAAGGGGAAGAGACATTTAGCATTTTATATGCCTGTTAAAAAAGAAAAAAAAATCCCATCCTTCCATAAAAATTGTGCCAAATTTCATGAAAGGAAGTTCATTCATTAACTTTTAAGTATTGTTTGAAAGTGTGGCGGTAATTATGAATCAATCCAATCTCTCACTTTACTATTTTGTTCTCGCTTATGCCAGACGATTTTATTCAGTATCACCAATAACTAACTCAGCATAAAGGGCTATATTGATTTTTAACGTAAAAGTCGAAGTTATTAAAATAGTTCATATTTGAAGAGAGACTTTTAAAATATGAAAGTTTTCTTGTAAAGAAAATGAAATTAATTGATTGCGAGTAAATAAAATATTTAACAATGTAAATAATGTAAATATGATTAGAATTGAAAATCAGAAATTTACAAATAAGTGGAAATTCAATTTCCGTCGATATTATTTATTTTTTTTTATTTTTTTATAATTATTTATTTTTGTTTACAAATATTCTTCATTTATTCTTGAATTATTTTGAAGTTAGGGGGACTTATTTATTAATTAATAATTTCATTTAGCTATATGAATGACTGAATTAAGGGGAAAAGCATCTTTTGATCAAATTAAAATTCAGTTTCTGTACTGTCCATTTTATATGTAGAAAAAAATATATTACCAAAGAAATTGCATATATTTGATTCATTACAAATTGGTATTTTTATGCGTTACGTACAAGACTACATTTGCCACGTAGCGTAAAAGTTAAGATTGAATGAATTTTCTTTTAGACATTTTTTTGAAAGATTTTTGATGAGTTTGACTCTTTGATTTCCTTTTCGAGGTTATTCTGAAGGTTTGGGGACTTCTGCATTCCAATGATTCGGTCACGAAATCAAACGTATAATTTGTTTTTAATGCTTTTGTTTGATATTACGATATAATTAGGGTTCAAAAGATTTTTTTTCTGAAAAGTTCTTGGGTATTAAATATTAATGGCCATGTCAAAACAATCTT
Organism: Bathynomus jamesi; assembly: GCA_023014485.1. Taxonomy (NCBI): domain Eukaryota; kingdom Metazoa; phylum Arthropoda; class Malacostraca; order Isopoda; family Cirolanidae; genus Bathynomus; species Bathynomus jamesi. The sequence goes on along the minus strand of JAJOZX010001273.1, from coordinate 320,973 downwards.
CAGTCTGTAAAGGCTTCTATTTCGAGTGTCTTTATATAAAATAGGTTTGTGTTTGTATATTGTGCGTTTGATTTATATATTCCAACTGATTTGGATGATCATAAGGATAAAAACCCTCTCTTGATCGTGTTTTAATTATAAAAATGCTAGAATCATTACTATTATGACGTTTTTTCTTTATCTTTGCATTTTGTATCAGCAGTCAAAACATTGAAAGAGATGATATATTGGTTAAAAATTGTTGAATATCAAATACAATGTTTCATTCACATGATCTGTTTCATTACAGACTTTTTATAGCACCATTTTGTAAGATTTTAGGCCTGGGGTCATATCGACCCCCATAGTTTCAACAACGCAAGTAAATTGAAGGTTCCTAACGAGGGTTGAAAACTGCGATGATCATTTTAAAATATAGCTTATTTTACCTTGCAATACGTTCGGACATTTTCTTTCAGATGGTTGGGAACTTGAGACGTGAAAAAAAAAATAGTGTTTTTGTTTTTCACAAGGAAAAATTTAATACAAATGCTATTTGTATTTAGTGAATTGTTTATTTATTGTAAATTGTAAGTTGTCATAGGATGACTAGCTGAATAGCTGATTTCCTCTCTCAGGTGACCTTCCCTAACTTCATAATAATGTAGAAAATAGATGTCAGTATGTTACATATTCACTGTTCTCGTTATTTAAAATTAAACCGTAATATTTCGTCAATAGTTATTGTAAGAAATTTGACCAATGGGGCACTAGTTTTATTGGTACTGAGCTTAAGTTTCGTAATTACATTGTGTGATGTTTTATTTATGATAAATGATAATTTATTGGTATTATTTAAGTATTAGGTATTCTCTGTAGTTCAGTGCTGGTCGTTGTTTGAAGTTATAATAGGCGTAATGACTGGTGTGTCATCCACATGTACTCAAAACCGGTGGAAATGACCTGTAAATTTTAAATGTCATATGGCGTCATGATTCTCACCTGGGCACTTCCGCGAGATACGGGTCTTATTTCGGAGGTGAGTGAATGAATCATATTTTATAGGTTGGATCTCGTTCCTAAAATATAAACGGAACCATTTTAAGGAAAGGAACTCTAAATACACAATAGGTCAGTTTTTTTTCAAATGCATGTCATGTTTTTAAACCCTTTACCTAATAACAGTGTAATTATCGCGTTTGCTTTTTAATTAGTTTATTATATAGTTCTTCTAGTAAAACTGTGATGGCATCACTTTTTGTTCGCTTTTACAGGAAACTGAATTTGTTGTTCATGAAGTGTTTCGTGTTTGGATATACGAGTCTATGTCATTACTGAACTTAAAAGGACACGTTTTTTCATACTTTTTCACCTATCTTTATTTATACATTAATAATCACTTTACCTCTGTCTCCTTAAATGAAAATGAAGTAATTTTATAGGATAGCTTCAAGAGCAATTAATGTCTATTATAAAGGCTGGCATGGATTCAGTATAGGCCTAGAGACTAATGAGTATTTCCACAATAAAACCTTAATGTTTAATCGATTCTACGACTTTTTGGTATAATTTCTTCATAATACCATACTTCTATTGCTTTAATTTGATCGTAGTAACTTCAGGTTTTCGAGAACGGGTTCAGTAAATAGGTCTACAAGCTGTAAGCTGTAAGCCTACGCCAATACCGGAAGGTTTTACGATGTAGAATTACATAGACACTGTCCTACTTTATTTAAACAACTGTTCGATGGGCAATTTTTGCCGCACGTCCAAACTTTCACAAACCCACAAACCTTTCCGACACTCAAGCTTCTACCAACTGTCCGAGAAATAGTAAATGTGTCGATACAGTGGCGTCATTCTCGACATACTGAGAACCTTTAAAAGAAGGAACAAAAATATAATGTTTTCCTTGCTGAAAACACTGATCATACTAAAACTGGAATATTGCTCGGTCTTAACGTCTTTATTTTAGGTGCGTTTGAACAACTGGCAGGACTTTTAAAAATTAATTTGGAATGACGTCACAGTATCAACATATTTACTTTTTCTCAGAAAATTGGTACAAGCTAAAGTGTCTGAAAGGTTTGTGGGCTTGTCTTAAACCATTCAGAGTTTCTCTAAATGGTTTAAGTCAGTGGTCCCCACCCTTTTTTCGGTCATAAACCACTTTCCAGATTCAAAATACAGAGTGATCCAGAAGGTGTTCCCAGAAATAAGTTGGTACATATTTTCGAACACACGTTTTTGGATTATCTTGTATATAGCGATTCACAACCATATTCTGAAAGTTAGGTTGGAGCAAGTGTAGTTTACGTCCCCCTGACTCAAAAGGGGACACAAACTACACTAGGTCAAAGTTGAGGAAAGTAAACTACACTAGGATCTTTAGACATTTTTTAAATGAATCCATCAAATAAAACGTTAAAAACTAACGAAAATATAACGACTTAACCAATCATCAGTTTATATATATATATATATATATATATATATATATATATATATATATATATATATATATATATTTGCGTGGCAAATAGTGCAAATGCGCTTGTCTTTAAAACTGGTATAGAAATATTTTTCTTCACACTTTTCATTAAAATTGTAGTTAAAAGTTCGTGTTTCTTTTGTAACGGCTCATGAACTCATTTTCGCAGCCAGACCCCATCCGACACGTTTATGGTGCAGTATTAACGTTAATCTTACAAAATACTGAATTTCGTTGTCAGAATAATGTAAGGAGAAACGTTTCTGTAAAAATTAAACTCGCCACTCTATCGTCGTGTTGCCACACTACTAAGTTATGTTCAAACGTGCAAGGTTACGATTGGCTATCTTATACAGCACACCACCTTAACTTATTTGTTTCCAAACTGAGCCTCTGTATGCAGAAGATGGGCTTATATATGCGCAGACACATGCCGAATATTATCGAATAATCATTCGCTTCAAACTGAGCTCACGCAATACTTCTAGAACTTTCTGGGCTGTTCCTAAGAACATAACATAAAAACCTGAGAATTATGAGGACAACTGAAAGCGGCCAAAACTTATCTAGGTTTTCTGTCTCGCACCAGAACCGAATCACCCCAAATGCATACTGTGTTTTACTTTATAATACTGTAACTGTACAAAAATCCCAGCTATTTACAAAGTTTCCCCTCAAAATATGCGTCAAATCACTCTTAGATCAATGAGATTGCGTCAGTCAAATGAATGCAAGAATCCCAGCTATTTACGAGATTCTCCTTCATCCGAGTCAAAACCTGATCTTAATTATGTCTTCAGCCATTGGATCGTGTCACTACCAACAAAACTTTACATTTCTACTATTTACAAGAGTTCTCTTTGATTAAAAAATTCATCAAGTCCTTTCTTAAGGCAATCTGAGGTACTACTGTTTACCACTGCACTTAGGAAGTCATTCCAAAAGTTCACCGCCCCAAAACTGAAGAAATATTTACGTATCTCCAATCAACGAGTCTTCCTAATTTTTCAGGTGGAAATTTTAGCAAGCTTTTTATGGGATGAACAGATGTGTATTTGCTGATTTTCTTCAGTCCCTCTCACAACTCTGTGGTGATTCTGGACCCTTCTCACAATGATACCCACCGTGCAAGTCCCCATCAGATAATAAAACATGCGCCTCCTTATTCTCCCTTCTTAAATCCGACAGAAAATGCGTTCAGTGCATTGACGGCAATGCTGAAAAGAAGGCTGCTGGCCTACAAGATGTCATGACGGCAGGGAGTACGAGAGAGGCCGGAATAACACTTATTCAATGAAAGGAGAAATACCTATATCGGGTAATCTCGGGGGCCATATCGAATGTGTCATTCGAATTCGTTAATAACTGTTATAGACATTGTACAGCGTACCTCCCCAAATGTCTTGATAAAGAGGATGTTTAGAATTGAGTAAACGGTATTTAGTTGAGAGTATGTAGTATATATTAAGTATGTGCTCAACTTAGTTATTGTTTACGAATTTTAAATGTGTACGTAACCTAACCATTGTATTTGAAAAGTGTTAAATATATTGTAATTGATGATGTATGTTAACCTTTCGTGATTTCATGTGAAGTTTGTCAAATGGTAATGAAAATCGACCGACATCGCGTAAAATGTTGATATTTAAATGAGCAATGACCATCCCTAAAGTCCCTAAATCTGGCGATATGTCAAAGGTGGAATGGTTTGCCTAAATGTTGTGCTTCGCTGTCGAATTGGTCACAACTTTGTCAAAAATGGTGGTACTTTCTCCGTTTGTCGTATATTTTGTCTCATCTCATTTGCAAAATTATTAAAGATTAAAAAAGTATTAAAATTTTTATCAAATTCAAATTCATAATTAAAAATGTTTGAAATTTTACTGTGGAAAAGGAATTTTATTTCAAATTCACATTCGTAAATCCAGTAGCATTACGTCTTTTTTCAAAGAAAGAATCCCAAACTTATCATTTACGTTATAGCCACGTCATAACACCGCTTCACGTTAGGTCAGTGAGGTTAAGCGATGTTGCGTCTGTGTAGAAGTTGGATGGGGGACCCTTCTCCGCGTTCAGATGCTGTAGCGACCCGTAGATAGTTTGGATCTCACTTAAAACTGAGGTACCCTCTGCCACATGCCGTTACGAGGGAGGTTTAACAACATAAAGATAAGTATAGGGCCCCTTTCACCACAAAACCTTTGCTGTTTACGAAGGAGGTTAAACAACTCCAAACATCATTATTATTATTATTGACATTGATAAATTTTATGGGTAGGAGACAAATCCCATATTATTATTATTATTATTATATATTATTCAGCAATTATTTCGATTACGTTCGTTGCAAATCTAACTCTAATCAATAGTTTTTGCCCACAATACAAACTGCAAATGGATGAACATTTAAATGAAGCTTTTCCACCCGTAAATCTCTTAATTCCCTAGAATGAACCCATAAAGACGGCCATATGAACACATTGTAATGTTATTTGAATAATCTCCGCTACGAGAAGTCGAATAAGGAGGATAAAACCACAATTAAGAAGCTTGTGCTTCCAATATATCCATTTCGTATTGTGGTACTTTATTTTTTCAACACAGTGGGGGTTTTCTGGCTCAAGGCACCCCACTGCCGTCTGTTTTTCTTTCACTGCATGTCCCAGAGGAATTTTGTCTCCCGATATTCAGCATACAGTTTCACCCCTACCCCTCCCTGAACCCCACGTAACTTCAAAGTGAGTATAAACATTTTCCGTATGAACGTAATGAATCGCAAATATTTATTTCATTTGAAATCTTATCTTCAGCAACTTTTCAATTTTCAATAATTTAAACATCTGAAGCCTCCTCCTCAATAACAGGAAATCAGTAAATAGTAATTAAGTTTGAATGATATATACACTACAGTATATATACATACACCTTTGGTTTGGTTTGCTTCCGCCCGAATTGTTCATTCTGACGAAGATCAAGCTTTTCACTCCACCTTAGACCTACAGTTTAACGTGGAATCCGAACCACGCCCCACCAGCAGTCCAGCGTCTAGGCCACCCAGGTACCCATTTATCTACCAACCACTTTCTTTATTGTGTGGAAAGATGAACAGGTGGGTTTTGCTGCGCGCCGGCTGCCGTCACCGGGTCTCGATCCCGGGGCCGATGGATTCGTAGTCAGCGACGCTAACCACTACACCACCGAGATGTAATTTTATATATATATATATATATATATATATATATATATATATGGAACACTCTAACAACATTATTGATGTACTTGAAAGTAATGAAAACTATGATGTAATATACGCAGATTTTGTCAAGGCGTTCGACAAGTGTGACCATGGAATCAGAGCACATAAACTAAAATATATGGGACTAACAGGAAAAGTAGGAAAATGGATATATAAGTTAATTAGTGAGCGGTAGCAAGTCGTTACAGTTCAAGGAATATCTTCTTCAGAATCAGACGTCCTTAGCTCAGCACTACAAGGAACAAGGAACAGTATTAGCTCCATTACTCTTCATAATCATGCTAACTGATATAGATGAGGAAGTTACCAGCGACAGCACAGTTACATCCTTTGCCGATGATACAAAAATTAGTAGAAAAATAAGAAGCCCAGCGGAAATAGGATCTCTACAAATAGACATGAACAGAATCTACAATTGGTCTGAAGGCAAAAATATGAAATTTAACACTGAGAAATTTCGACTATTAAGGTACGGAAGAAGGGAGGACCTAAAATCCATTGAATATTGTACCTCCAAATGGACAGAAAACTCAGAGAAATTCTAAAACAAAAGATTTAGCTGTTGTAATGACTGATGACGCGAAATTTGAAACATAAAATAAGATAGCAGTAAACAGAGCAAAAAGAATAACTGGGCAGATACTGAGAACCTTTAAACAAAGGGATAGGAATATAATGATTCCTCTATTGAAAGCACTGATCATACCCAAGTTGGAATACTGCTCGGTCTTTACATCTTCGTATAAAAAAAGACATTAGTCAACTAGAAGGGATTCGGAGAAGCTTCACAACCAAGATCAATGGACACAAAGAACTAAATTACTGGGAAAGGTTACGTGAATTAAACCTATATTCACTGGAAAGAAGAAGAGAGAGGTACACCATTATTTGCACTTGGAAAATAATGAAGGAACTAGCCCCGAATCGTACTTTGAATCCTATAATCCCCCAAACGACAGTATAAAGTAGAAAAGGAAGACTGTGTCGTGTTCCCAAATTAAAGGCTAGACAGGGAACATCCTCAACCATGAAGGAAAATAGTTTTGTTGTGAGAAGACCAAAACTATTAAACCAGCTGCCCAAGGAACTAAGGAACACGAGTGGTGTTGTGGTGGATATCTTCAAAAGAAGATTAGACGTTTGGCTCAGAACAATTCCAGATGAGTCGGGCGTACCTGGCTATGTTTTTTTTTATGCAGGGAGGAGGGACCAAAGGCGAATGCTCGCAAAAGCGCCCCCCCCCGCCCCCATAGGAGAAGAAGAGAGTCAAAATCAAGGTCCAGGGTTTTGGAGATGCCTAGACACGCTGTGTTTGAAAGATTGAAGGTCAAAGACAGGGGGAAAGATGGATTGAGGAAGATTGTTCTAGATAGAGTTGACCGGTTGAGTAGATGAAAGACTGAAAATACCGATTAACCCTCGCGTTAGAGAGTTGGACAGAAAAGGAATGAGAAAGTATTAAAAGTCTGATGCTGCATGCTCTCCTTAAAGGAGAAGGCATGCAGTTAGATCAGAGCTTTCCAAACTGTGTGTCGCCAATACCTCCCAAGTGTGTCGCCAAATTTAGTTAATTATTTTCAATTTTTTTGTATTTTGAAAATTTTTATTTTTGTATCAACAAAATCGGTTACAAGATAAACCACCTACTGAAAAATTATCTTATATTTGATATTTGATAACAAAAATTAATTAATGTGTCGTGAAAATTTTTATGCTTAAATAGTGTGTCTCCAACGTGAAAAGTTTGGAAAGCTCTGAGTTAGATAGTTCAGAAGAGCAGTGTTCGTTATAATCGCGATAGTAAACAGAGATTGAGGCAACATTGCGGCGAAGAGAGAGAGATTGAAGACAATCAGTAAGAGGTGGAGGAATTGATGAGACGAAAACGAAAGGAGGTGAAGAGCACAAGAAACCAACTCTCTACTTCACCAGACCAACTCGAGAGGAGGGGCAACAAGCTTGACCTTTGTAAAATGAGGAATCAGCGCACAAAACATCTGAAAGGTTGAAAGGAAAGGTATCATTCTTTGTAACACACTGTTCTTATAGATTATTATATAATGTTTGGAAAAGAGTCGAAGGATTTACTAGTTAGTACAAAGTGCAGTCCATATATATATATATATATATATATATAAGCAAACAACCACAAGGAAAAGGAAACACAAAGTCCGAGCGCTTTCGTGATATATTCACATTATCAAGGAGGAACAGATAGCGCTCGGACTTTGTGTTTCCTTTTCCTTGTGGTTGTTTGCTTATTAATAAGGTCACGTGTTATTTTGTGATTCTAGTGCATATATAATTATATATATATATATATATATATATTATATATATATAACTTAGTCACCAATTATATAGTCGTATAAACAGCCATAACTCCTTAAAACTGGTAATTATATTAAATTTAAGGTGGAATATTTGAGATTTAATGCCCAGAATGTGTTGGTAGATGAGAATTGCTTCTAATTGTTCACTTTATATTTGCTGACGTCACTTTTGTCTTTAAAGCTGAACGTTTGTTTTAACAAAAGATTTCCCCTGAATCAAGGCTGAACACGCTCAAACGTGCTTTGTTCGTGTATTTGTTTTTGTTTGTGTTTTGATTGGTTGTTGTTGTTGTTTTTTTTGTTTGGAGGAAAGAAATGGGTTTGGGATACATAATTGTCATTATTATGATGAAATTGTTTTACTCGTATTATGAAAAAATGAAATTTGACAATATTCAATTTTTTAGATAATTCTTGGCTGAGCTTAACAATAGAAGACTTTTTGGTGGTCTATTTAAAAAAAATAAATTGTTTATTAGACTTTCAATAGACCATAAACCCACATGTAAATGTTTTTTGTAAGTTAAGTTAGGTTTGGTAAGCTCTCTCTCTCTCTCTCTCTCTCTCTCTCTCTCTCTCTCTCTCTCTCTCTCTCTCTCTCTCTCTCTTAACAGTTGCTTGTAATAAACACTGCTTGTTTACAAAGTTGATTTGAATTCTTTTTTTTACTCTGGAAACTTTTCTGTACTTTCGGCTTAGATTTTAATTTTCATGAATAATAGCGTTTATACACTTTAAAAATTTATTGACGTAAATATTTATGTAATATCGATTTTCTACAAAACTGGGTCAGTTATGTATGTGGTAATTCCAAGCATATATATATATATATATATATATATATATATATATATATGGGATGAATTTCACAATAAAACACGTGAAATGAATAAATGCTGCAAACCCACAAGGAAAAAGAAAACGATTCCAAGGCCTTCGTGTATTCAAAGCTACACCTCGTCAGGGAATGAAGATAAAAGGCGAGAAGCCCATAAATATATACAACGTACAGGAAAACCAAAACAATTAGCACATACTTAACAAGGGTTAATGAGAGGCAAAAGAAATTTTAACATGATGTCGTCAATGTTATACGTCCCCGCACTGTTATTGAAAGTGTTTTTAAAATGAATAAATGCACATTCTAGAATATTTCTTTCTATTATATCTCTGTTTTTAACAAGCGCTTTAGAACATATATATATATATATATATACACCTCGTAGCAGTTCCGTGTGTTGGTCTCTTTTCACACGAAGGTCAAGCTGGTGGCCCCGCCTCTAGGCCTGGCTTGGTGTAGGAGCGAGTTGCTCTCTTGTGCTCTCCACTGCACATAAAAAACATAGAACATAGTCAGGTACACCCGGCTCATCTGGTGCCGTCCTGAGCCAGGCATCGTCTTTTTTTGAAGACTTCAACTTTGACCCCTGTAACGTTTCTGAGGTCTTTTGGAAGCTGGTTGAAAAGTCTTGGTCCCCTGGCAACCAAGCTATTTTCCTTCAGTGTTGAAGAGGTCTCTTGTCGGGCCTTTAATTTGGGAACCCTACACATTCTGCCTTTCCTATTTTCCAGCGTTGTTTGGGTGGTAATTGGGTTTAGTTTGAGGTTTGGTACCAGTTTTTCGATAATTTGTCATGTATAAACAGGGTGTCTCAAAAGTCACTATCTATTTTGAAAAATAATGGGAATTACGAAAAACTGGTTTAAAACATGAAAATATATTTATTTCAAAGTAAGTGCCACAAAGAATTAGTGCTATTTATTTATCTGTCTCCACATGGCGACCATCAGTGTCTCTACAGAGCTCAAAGCGATAAGTTGTTTCCCGGAACACACTTTCCAGCATTTGAGGTGTTATTTTCTGAACTGCATCGGTAATACGATTTCGAAGTTCGGCTACATCACTAATTCTTCTACCAGTGTACACCTTAGACTTAATGAAACCCCAGGCGAAAAAATCTAATGGTGTTAAATCGGGTGAACGTGCTGCCCATGGTTGTGTTCCTCCACGACCAATCCAGCGACCGGGGAAGCGTCTGTCAAGATAATCACGTACAATTATTGCATAATGGCACGGTGCTCCATCCTGCTGAAAAACTACTGTGTCAAGAATGCCATCTGTAAGAAGTTGAGGTTCGAGGAATTGTTCAAGCATGTCAAGATAATAAACCAATTAACTTTTTTTAAATACACAAATTTGCACCAGAAGTACATATCTTTATGCCAGCATAGCATTTTTTAAAAAAACATCTAATGTCACCGAAATAGATAGTGACTTTTGAGACACCCTGTATTATGGTGTACCTCTTTCTTCTTCTTTCCAAAGAGAGAGTACAGATTTAGTTTACGTCGTCTTTCCCAGTAATTGAGTTCTTTGTAGCCATCAATCTTGCCTTTGAAATGTCTCTGAATATTTTCTAATTTATTAATTTCTTCCTTCTTGTATATATATATATATATATATGATTAAGCGTGCGAAAGTAAATAACAAGCCCTTGTGGTTTACTTCTAGAGTAGGAGATATTATAAAGAGGAGAGATAGGGCTTATAGGCTACATAAGTGCGATAAAGACAATTTGTGGTTACGAAACAACTACATATCTCTAAGGCGTGAAGCGAAAAGCGTAATGAAAAAGTCCAAGCGCGATTTTGAAATCTCCATAGCTCGTGACGCAAAGAACTGCAAGCGATTCTTTCAATACGTCAACAATAGGAATCCAGTAAAGAGTGTCTTGGGGCCGTTGAAAAATCCTGACGGAGAGCTAGTTTCTGAAAACAAGCAAATCGCTGCCCTGTTAAACGAATTTTTTACGTCAGTTTTTACAAGTGAAATTGTAACGAATATTCCTACGGTCATAGATATAATACCTTTTGATAATGGTAATACTTTAGATAATATTGTGGTTAGTGAAAGAGAGGTAATGCACTATATTGGTAAACTGAAAACGCGTAAATTACCGGGGCCGAATTCCATATATCCCATACAACTAAAAAAAATTAAAAGAAAGCATTGTTGTGCCGCTAACAAAGATTTTTGATGCGTCTATTTCTGAGGGATGCGTACCAGATAATTTCAAGTTAGCAAATGTAACACCTATCTTTAAGAAAGGCGATAAAGGTGCGGCGGGAAATTATAGGCCAATCAGTTTAACGTCTGTTGTAGGTAAGCTACTTGAATCAATAATTAGGGATCGTATAGTCGAACACTTTGAATTGAATAACTTGGTTAAAAATACGCAGCACGGTTTTAGGCGAAACAAATCTTGCTTAACTAATCCTTTAGAATTTTTTCGAAGCGTGGTTGATGTTTACGATAGTCATCGGGCGGTTGATGTAGTGCATTTAGATTTTAAAAAAGCGTTTGACACCGTACCGCACAAAAGACTCATTGAAAAAACTAAGGCTCATGGAATCAGGGGTGTAGTAATAAATTGGATAGAAGAGTGGTTGCGAGGTAGGAAACAGAGGGTGGTCGTTGATGGAGCGGAGTCATGTTGGGCTAATGTAGCGAGTGGCGTTCCTCAGGGTTCTGTATTGCTTTTTTTACATACATATATTAACGATTTAGATATCGGCCTAGTCAGTACAGTTTCAAAGTTTACGGATGACACGAAGCTGGGTGGTAGGACGATTAATGACGAAGATAGAGGTAAAATCCAGGAAAATCTGAATAAAATCGTTGATTGGTCAGTCACATGGCAAATGAGATTTAACGTCGATAAGTGCAAAATTTTACATGTAGGTTCGCGTAACGGTAATTTTGCGTAGAGTATGTCAGGGAAGGAGTTGGCAAGCGTAGAGCAGGAAAAAGATTTAGGAGTTATAGTCACTGGTGATTTAAAAGTGGCGAAACAAAGTACAGCAGCGGTCAATAAAGAGAACAAAGTGCAAGGATTTATAGCTCGGAATTTTGAGTACAAATCGCGCGATATTATTGTTCCTCTTTATAAATCATTAGTTAGACCCCATTTGGAGTACGCGATTCAATTTTGGAATCCGCATATGCGAAAAGATATAGACAAAATCGAAAGAGTTCAAAGACGAGCAACTAAGATGATTCCGTCGCCTAGGTCAAAGTAGTACGAGGTTAGGGTTAAGGAGTTAAAATTTACTGCACTCGAGACTAGGAGGCTAAGGGGTGATCTAATCCAGGTTTTCAAAATTATGAATGGGTTCGATAACGTAGACAGAGATAGCTTTTTCGAAATTATCTCAATATAATAGGACTAGAAATAACGGGTGTAAGTTGACAAGTAGAAGGTTCGAGACAGCAGTTACCAAAAACTTTTTTACGCATAGAATAGTAAATAGCTGGAATAGTTTGCCGGTAGAAGTAATTAGTAGCACGTCTATAAACGTGTTTAAAAATCGATTAGACGCATATGTTGATAGATTGGGTATAGTTTAAAGTAGTAAAATTACAAACACAGTTAGGTAGACCAGCCATGAGTGGATCCTAGGGTCTTTGTTGGTCTGAAACATTTATATATATATATATATATATATATATATATATAAGCAAACAACCACAGGGAAAAGGAAAAGGAAACACAAAGTCCGAGCGCTTTCGTGATATGTTCACATCTTCAAGGAGAAACAAAAAATAGACTGGTTGTTTGCTTATTAATAAGATCACGTGTTATTCTGTGATTTTAGTGCATATATATATATATATAATTTTTTATTCATCGGTAAAGAGATAATATGTTATGTTAAATTATGTTAAAAGATGTTGAAATTATGGACGAGTTTTCATCAACATTCAATTTGTATGTTGAAATTTAAGAAAGTGTTGTTTTAAAATGCTATTTTTATTTCCTAATATTTATTTAATGATTTTTTTAATCTTCAAACTAAATATTTATTTACGGTTGCTTTTGACGGGGTTGCTTTTGACGGGCGCAAAATAGATTTTCTTGTTATTAATGTTTACTGTAGTTTCCCATTTAATATCGTATTGAAAACTATTAAAGAATTTCAGCCAATCATAAGACGTCTTTATTAACCAATAAAAACTTTACTTTTTTCGTATGACGGCGAGCCATTTTCGCGTCTATGTTATGATTGCATAGATCACAGATTCGGATGAAACGTGTGGAAGAGCTCGTTAGTAACGTGTTTAAACACGCAGATACTTGTTTACAAAATGAGTTACCAAAGGCGATATTTGAACTAGTTTTAATGCAATTATGACTGATAAATGAATTTAATTAAACTTCGCTGTGATTAAAATCTTATCTACAGTATATATGTATATGAAGTTTTACTTAATGAAAGTTACTGTATATAGAAATACAGAGAGATAGATGGATAGTTTGGTAGGTAGATAGATAATTATCTATCTACCTACCTCACTATTATATTCGATAGATCATTTCAGTGTTTTGAAATGTTTTGTTTAGTTAATAAGATTTGTTTTTGATGACGTCACACAAAATGGTTTCTTTTATTACATCAATGAAAATTCAGGTATTAACTTGGGTATTATGATTTAACTGAAGGAATAATGGATGGCTAACACCCAACTACTACCCAGACCCAATGTCTCTTAATTAACTTCGCTGATCAACGGGAAGCGGTGTTATGACATTGGCTACGACGTAGCCCGGCTAACTGCGAAGAAAGAATGTTCAAAGTTAGGCGAATGTTAAATAGGTTAGTTTTAAAACCATTTTTGTACTAAATATAAATGTGATCTCCATGTTATTTCCATTTCACTCCGCGTCCAAGAGTGAGAAATTCGCGAATGAGAGTTTCATCGGAAGCAATTCTCGTATCGATCCATTCCTATTTCATACCTTTCGTATTCCCATCCACGATTTTCCCACTTTTGATCAGGTTAGCTTAGATTAAGCTAGTATTAAATTAGATTAAGTTCAGTTAGGTTAAGAAATATTAGCCATTCTCATTTGGCGCCTCTAACGCGAATACGAATGGAAGTGACTCTCTTTCCCAAATCAAGACATTTTTTTCTCAAATGTGGATTTCTCACTTTGTACCTTCTCATTCGCTGACTGAGAATGGGAATGAGAGTGAGTGGGCAGTAATCAGCATGGTCACTTACTACATATCGATAGTGATGTTCCAGTATGAAAAGATTCTCTTTTAAATATGTCATTACGGTTGGTATCGAGAATTTTAAAAGTTTAGATTTTTGTCTTCAAAAATTTCTTTTTTTGAGTGAATTGACAAAATAGAAGATAATATTTCTGTTTATAGAAGGTTGCGGGAAGGTATTTATGTGTGTGTGTGTGTGTGTGTGTGTGTGTGAATAAAGTGGGGTCAGAGAGATGTTTAGAGTGTAAAACCCTGTTTTGCACTGATGAACACCACCTATTCAAATTATGCCTTCGTGGAATCATCATAGATTTTAAACGCTTACATTTCTGACAGCGTGGGAAAAAAGTGGGGTCAGAGAAGTGTTTAGAAACGCGTTCATACTGTATTTTAACACTTTCCCTGCGTAATTCAGATACACTCGAACAAAACCGTTCGAAAATATCAGAATTACGCAGCGAAAGGGATAAATATCGTATTTAAAGTGTACAGACATTTCGTTGACAGAGAATTTGATCGACACTCTGATAACCAAATCAGCTAAACTAAACTTATATTAACCATATTTATGTTAAACTAAACTTAATTCAAACCTAAAATAACATGTCAGTCGAATAGATATCACCAGTGGTGGGCGCGGTACCAAAATTTGGGGGTGCGTTACGCGGTACTGCGGTACCTCAGCATGCCCAGTGCGTTACGCGGTACTGCGGTACTTTTTCAGGTCCCCCTGGTGCGTTCCGCGGTACTGCGGTACTGCACACAAGAACAACACAAGTAATAGCACATATTTTCAGAAATTGCATATCGGCGATTTCGCACCTGAACTTTCTGCCATAATGGCTAAAAATCGATCTTTGTCACAGAAATGTAACACACGTGCAACCGGCTCAAAAGCAAGCACTGCACTGAGGCGTTGTGATAGGATGGCAACGTAACATGTTCTGAACGAAAACTTAACGTGTCTAGAGTTAGGCTGATGCAACACACGCAGCATTCGTCTTACTGTACTCCTGTAATAAGGTTTACTTCAAAAAAAGTGTTAATTTTTTGAAAAGTCGTGTTTGTCGGTACCGCGGAAAGTACCGCGGGAAATTTGAATGCGGTAGCGGTACTGCTGTACTTTCAGCGATCCTTTGCGGTACTGCGTTATGCGGTACCGGTTGGTAGTACCGCAGTACCGCAGTACCGCAAAAAATACCGCAAGTGCCCAGCTTTGGATATCACGTCCAGAGAATGACATCAGCGCGCATGAACTGAATGCTCGGCTCTCGCTGCATGGCATTGTAGCAAAATCAAGTTGATATCGCACGAAGGCTTTTGAATTGTTTAGATTTATCCAGAATGTGGGGTTGCTTCATTTTTTTTATTGTTATTACCTGTTTTATTTATTAATATCAAGAAAAGGAAAATTCTCTCTCCCTCTCCCTCTCTCTCTCCATATATAAGGATGAATAGCACGATCCACGCATATACATGCCACAAAAATTTATTCCAAACGTTTCGGAAACCTTGTTTTCATCATCAGTGACTAAAAAATTACAAAAATTCTATTAAAATACTGAATAACAGCTTAAAATGGTGACATCAAAATTTCTAATTATTAAACTTTCACCAAAATTGCTTGAAATAACACGCTCTTATCTGAATGCGTTTGAAGTACATACAATAACCGTACTTAAAGAAGATAGGGAAAAGGCATTAAAGCGGGAAACTGTTGGCTTCATTTGAACGAATGTTTTATTTCGTGGATGAGGTTTTGAATGGTGTGATCAGTAAGCGGTGACTCGGGAACCCAGCGGCATGGACTCGAGTCCTACTAGCTCTTAGTTTATTGCCTTTAATACCATATGTTTA